>CANYCX010061936.1:0-33511 GCA_948193385.1 Breynia disticha f. nivosa
TATAATGTAAGACGAACAGTTGAATCACTCTCTGTTATATGATTGCTTAATGAACAGGATAATAGGCCTAATGTAAAGACATAGAAAATGAAAAGACTACGAGCTTATCCGATTCTGAATATGGAAGGGGCAATGATAGAACGACATGGGTTCCACCATTAGTGGCAGATCAAGTTTTGTCTTGTTAGGGTAGCTTTGGCCTTTTTTGGTTATCATTCTCTTGAGGAGATCAACTTTTCTCAGTACTAACTAAGCCTTAGCGTCGGTTAGAACATCACAATCCTCCACACATCCTTTGTTATTTAAAACTGGATGCTAGTGTTAGAGACGAAAAAATCTAATCGGAATTGAATCGCATAACCGACTAGTATGCGGTCTGATTTGAATTGTTAGGAAAAATGAAATATGAACCGCTAGTTTGGTTCACGATTCTAAAATCGTGATTCTGTTCATTTTTAGTGAAAAATATAACTTGAACCAATGAATTGAACCCGAATTGTCGGTTCTAACCCGTTAGTTCCAATTCTCTGAACTTATAATTCCTATTCCGAACAGTTTTACATTTCTAACTATTATACGTAAATTTTCTATCGCTACTTTATTTTTTCTTTTATAATAGAAAAATAGATTTAATTCGATCTTTGAAGTTTGACCTAAAAATTTTTTTAAAACAAAAAATAGGACGAATTAAAGAAAATTAAATTCGTTCTACGCCTTTTTTCTCCATATAAATATATGAATGATAGAAGTTATAAAAATGATATTGTTCATTGAAAAGAACAATATTATTTCTGAAAGATTAGTGAAGCATATATACAAAACATATAATTTTTGATAAATGGAATACTTTTATAGTATTTGATAATTGAATATCTGATTCCAATTAGTGTCAAAATAAATATAATATGAAATTATATATTTTTAGAACTCCATCACTTTATTTTTTTGAGTGAGTATAAAATATCCTTTTATTATATGATGCTTTATTATACTCTCTCTGTTCCGATTTAGGTGAGATTTTTTATTAAATTAAATTTTTATGATTATCAATTATTTTGATATTATTTTATTTTATTTTTATTTATGGCTAGAATTAAATGTTACAACAAGTACTGTATGTTATAACTGGTCAAAAAATCGTATAGATAAAAAGATTAAAAAATATTTAAAAATAACATTTATTTTAAACATCAAAATAAAATTTTTATATCAAATAGACTGAAGTGACCACCACTGAATTTCAAAGAAAAGCATTCTTCTTTATTAGAGGTGCAAACTGGTTCGACATCAAAACTAGTGATTCGCGGTTCCGTAAATTATGGAACCGGATTTAACCGATTCAGTTTCGGTAGTTCCGCTTCTAATTCAAAGATTCAGATTTAATTTTTCTTTAAAAATAATTTCAACCGCCAATTCACGGTCTCATGGTTTATGAAACCAAAATCAAAACCAAACATAACTAATTTTGACAATTCAATTTCAGTTTAATTTTTACACCTCAATTCTTTAGCTAATAATGTTCTTGGCCTTTTTTGATAATGAAATGAATGATGGAGGTGTGGTGGGGTGGCTTAAGCATAAAGCCATGTGGGTCTCTTATAATCTTTATCTCATTATCTTATTGATTTCAAATGGACACAACAAAATATTCACATTTCCAAGCCACAAAAGGCATAGTCAGAAGGGAGTCTTAAATGAAAAATGGGAGTTGGGAAGCACATGGAGTACAGCATCAACACCATGCATACATGTTTCTCTCATTGTTTCAATCATTGCTCTTTAATTGCCAAAACTCATCAATGATTTACTCCTTCCATGTTACATGCTCATTGTTGTTATTGTTTTCTAAAAAAATGGATGAAGAGGACAGACGTGTTGCATGTGCAACATGAAAATTGAGCTCAATTAGCAATTATTCTGTTCGTTCTCGAGTAATTGTTGTATTTGTTATTTTCATATTATTTAAAATAATGATTAGAATATAAATAAATTGACTAAAACGTTTAGACACGAAACGAAACGAATTTTTATAATGTTTATGTCATAATAATGATACTTGATAAAAAAATCACTGATACGATTATGAGCCGCTAACTCAACACTACAAAAATATGTGCGTTTAGCGTCCAACTTCTTAGACGCTATATGCATAAATTTGGAAGTTACATTTCAATGTCAAAACTATGGATGCTAAAAAAAATTGAGTACCCACGTGGACGCTTAATATTTAGAATCCACGTAGATGCTAAATCACCCCTTCAAAATTTTTCGATGCACTGTTCATCATCCTGCTCACTTAAAGTTCGTGTGGACTCTAAATGTGTGCATTTAGTGTCCACATTTTTTTAGATGCTAAATCGCTATAATCTTGTAATGCAAATTGTTTCTCATACTTCATACTAAAAATTGAAAAGTAAATCACTATTAACGATATTGCAATGTAAATTTAACTAAATCCAAAGACAATATAAAAACATTAAATAAAAGAAAATCTTAATTTTATAAAATAATAAATAAGACAAATTAATTTTACAAATATAACAGTTATCCGAAAAACAAAGAGTATTGTTTAAGAATGGTATTTGGCATGCTAAGACAATGATTGTTTGAGAGCCTAATTACTTTGCAAAATGTTAAGGAAAGTTCCTAGTAGTATGTTTTCTTCTTTGAATATATTTAAAAAAACAATGAAAAGCTCCTCCTAACATGGCCATATTCTTCTTTCCCAAAATAATTATTTTTAAGGTAAATGCATGTTCTCATTATTACAATATTCATATTCATTTATAAAAGCTCCATAAGAAAGACAATGCTGTGTTTTATTTTATGACAAAACTTAATTATAACCACTTACTTTATGTACATAAAAACAAGAATATATATTAAATATTTTAAATAAAAAAAGGCGAATTTAATTACGATGGTATTCTCATTGTCCCTAACAACAATAGTAAGAGCAACGTTACAAAAATAATTTCGGTACGGAGACAGTTAAGTAGAGACACGGAGTCCCACTAGCGCTAGTCTCGGAGGAGAACAAACTTTGTAGCATTTGTTTGTTCTTCATAAGTTGATGACAAATGATAGGGTTGACAATTCGAGTTGGTGGGTCATAATCATGTCAGTAATTTTTTCTATCAAATATTATTATTTATGATATAAAAACTACGAAAAAGAAATTTTTGTCATTCGTGTCGTATTTAATCGTGTACTCATTAATCGTATTATCAAAAATTGCGAGCCCTAACAAATAGTAGAAGCAAATTAAAGAGCTTATAGATCAATCAAGTTAAATACTAAAATAGAATAGCAGTGTTTATTATAGTTTTACTTAAACTTGTTTAATTCACAATTAGTGAGTGACGAATTCATAAATTTCTTTATAGGAGACGAAAACAATCGAGTTAGAAATAATACAGAAAAAACGACAAATAAGACGGTGCAGCAGGACAATACGTATTAATTAAGACGGAGCAATATGAGTATATACGACACGAGGGTGTTCTGTCCTGCAATTAGTTGACCTTGATTGATTTTCTTATGCATAATTACAAGAACATTCAGTAACTCTTACTGAAAACACATTCTCTCCATGTTTTTGTGTCTGCCAGATCTCTAATAAGTACAAATCTTTACAGTCATTAAGTTGAGATCATTAGCTGGTTCAGATCCCAAGAACCCACGTAAAATCCATTAAACTATCATCGTTTCAATTAATTCTGACCAACCAACTTCATTAACTTAATCATCTTCCTCTCTCATATAATACATCTCCTTCTATCAGTCCTTTTCAGTTCCTCAGAACCTTAAACATGTCAAAATACTGATAAGAACAGACTCAGATCAACAAGATGAATGCCGAGTTTCTTTTTCTTTGCCTCTTTTTGAGCCACTCTCTTGTTTTGATTCAGAGAGCTCAAGCTTCAGAAAATGGTGAATTGTCAACTTTGTTGTTGATTAAAGCTAGTCTTGTTGATCCAGACAACCACCTTAAAGATTGGAATGTTTCAAGAAATGACTCTGGAGACCAGTTATTACATTGTAACTGGACTGGAGTTTGGTGCAACTCAAAAGGTTTTGTCGAAAAGCTTGATCTGTCTAACATGAATCTTAATGGAAGTGTTTCGGATCATATTCAAGACTTGCATTATCTTTCTTCATTGAACATTTCTTGTAATGGGTTTGAGTCTTCATTGCCAAAATCGCTTGGAAATTTGACATCGCTTACGAGCATTGATGTAAGTCAGAACAACTTCATTGGTAGCTTCCCTGTTGGATTTGGAAGGGCTGCAGGATTGATTTATGTTAATGCATCCAGCAACAACTTCTCTGGCTTTCTTCCTGAAGATCTTGGTGATGCAACATCACTCGAGAGTCTCGATTTTCGCGGAAACTACTTTGAAGGCTCGATTCCAACTTCTTTCAAGAATCTGCAGAAACTGAAGTATCTTGGTTTATCAGGTAATAATCTGACAGGAAGAATTCCGCGAGAGATCGGTCAGCTTTCATCTCTCGAAACTATTATTATTGGCTACAATGGGTTTGAAGGTGAAATCCCAGCGGAGCTTGGCAACCTCACAAACCTCAAGTATCTTGACATGGCAATTGGCAATCTCAGCGGTCAAATTCCTGCTGAACTAGGCAGGCTAAAACAACTTACTACAGTTTATTTATACAGAAACAACTTCTCAGGAACAATTCCAGCAGAGCTTGGAAACATCACAACTCTAGTATTCTTGGATCTTTCTGATAATCAGATATCAGGAGAGATCCCTGCAGAGATAGCAGAATTGAAGAACTTACAACTGTTGAATTTGATGTGCAATAAGCTTTCTGGCACCATTCCGGACAAGATTGGAGAATTAACTAAGTTAGAGGTACTTGAGCTATGGAGGAATTCTCTAACAGGACCTCTGCCGAAAACCCTCGGAGAGAACTCACTAATGCAATGGCTAGATGTATCATCAAATTCATTGTCCGGCGAAATTCCACCAGGTTTGTGCAGTTCTGGTAACCTTACAAAACTTATCCTCTTCAACAACACATTTTCTGGACCATTTCCAATAGGTCTATCAACCTGTAAGTCGCTCGTTCGGATTCGGATTCAGCACAACCTACTTTCTGGAACAATTCCAGTTGGTCTTGGAAATCTTCCAATACTTCAAAGGCTGGAATTGGCTAACAACAACCTGACAGGCGAAATACCAGAAGACATTGCTCTGTCAACCTCACTTTCTTTCATTGATTTCTCCCATAACCACCTTGAATCAACACTCCCGTACAGCATTTTCTCCATTCCTAATCTTCAGACATTCATGGCATCCAACAACAGTTTACGAGGTAAAATACCAGACCAGTTCCAAGACTGTCCTTCTCTTTCAGTTCTTGACCTTTCAAGCAACCAGTTCTCTGGAGAGTTACCAGAAAGCATCGCTTCCTGTGAAAAGCTTGTTACTCTAAACCTTAGAAACAACGAACTTACTGGACAAATTCCAAAAGCTATCTCTAACATGCAGACATTAGCCATTCTTGACCTGTCCAACAATTCTTTAGTTGGCAGGATCCCAACAAATTTGGGGACTTCACTGGCCCTGGAAATGCTTAACTTGTCCTACAATAGACTTGAGGGTCCAGTACCCTCCAATGGTATGCTAATGACCATTAATCCGAATGATCTGATTGGGAATGCTGGTCTCTGTGGAGGTGTACTTCCACCTTGTTCTGCAGATTCTTCCACACCAAAGCAACGAGAAAATTTGCACATCCATCATATCATAATCGGTTTTATAGTAGGCATCTCAGTAATCACATCACTAGGTATAGCGTTTTTTGCCGGGAGGTGGATATACAAAAGATGGTACCTGTGCAACAGTTTCTGCTATGATTGGTTTAAGAAAAGCAACACAGAATGGCCATGGACTCTAGTAGCTTTCCAGAGAGTTAGCTTTACGAGTACAGATATCTTGGCAAGCATAAAGGATTCGAATATCATTGGCATGGGCGGAACAGGTATCGTTTACAAAGCTGAAGTCCATAGACCACATGTAGTTGTTGCAGTCAAGAAGCTATGGAGAACCAACACTGACATTGAAGATGGTGAAGACTTGCTGGGAGAAGTGACTCTCCTCGGCAGGCTTCGGCACCGAAACATTGTGAGGCTGTTAGGTTACCTTCACAACGACACAGATGTGATGATGGTCTATGAGTGCATGCCTAATGGAAACCTTGGCACAGCTTTGCATGGCAAAGAAGCAGGAGAGTTGTTGGTTGACTGGGTTTCCAGGTATAACATAGCAGTTGGGGTTGCACAGGGGTTGAATTACCTCCACCATGATTGTCACCCGCCGGTCATCCACCGTGATATAAAGTCCAACAACATCCTACTTGATGCGAATCTCGATGCACGAATAGCAGACTTCGGATTGGCGAGAATGATGCTTCATAAGAATGAGACAGTATCAATGGTGGCCGGATCTTATGGATATATAGCGCCTGGTAAGTTGGCAAGCTGTTTCAAACAAAAAATATCTTCGAAACTATACTGATACTTATAATACCTTCTTGTTTTCTGTCATCAGAATATGGATACACACTGAAGGTCGATGAGAAGAGCGATATATACAGCTTCGGCGTTGTTCTATTCGAGCTTCTGACAGGAAGAATGCCTCTGGATCCGGCATTTGGAGAATCTGTGGATATAGTAGAATGGATTTCAACAAAGATCAGAAACAATAAACCATTAGAAGAAGCACTAGATGCCAGCATAGCTGGACAATGCAAACATGTTCAAGATGAGATGCTCCTTGTTCTCCGCATTGCCATCCTTTGCACTGCAAAGCTCCCTAAGGACAGACCGTCTATGAGGGACGTCATAACAATGCTCGGAGAGGCGAAGCCGCGGAGGAAGAGCGTTTGTCACAATGGAGTACACAACCCCGGCAAAGAGAAGCCGATCTTCAGTAACTCACCTGTCATAGGCCTTCTGTAGAAACACCTGTTCCAGCAGCAATGGTTTATCTTGTCTGAACATCTTTCACAAGAAATTGTTCCATGAGATCATTAGCATCACATATTACAATAACAGTTACCAAAATCATAAGCTTTCATGCTGCATAGTATATAGAAGTTTTTCAGTTTCTTGTTCCTACAAATAGATCCACTTCAAAGTGTTCATGGTAATCCATAATCCATAAATCATTCTTAATCCATAATCCATAAATCATTCTCTCTTCAGACATTGTTAATTGTTATTCAGTTATTGTAGAAACTGTCATAAAAATGCCTGCCTGCTTAATAATTCAATGCTTTTATTGCTGAAAATCATACACAGTATCAAGGAACAGGGAACAACTATCTAGCACTTTAAATTATCGTAAGAAATAAATAGTACAAGCTGAAGAAAAGGGAAACAATCAAGAAAATTTTCCCATCATGACATCTATATCAAATGGTTGAGAAGGGAAAAAGAAACACCTCTTCTCAAACCCAAAGACTGCCTCTATATGACTACTTCTACGATGTTCACTAGTGTCCTCAACCATGACTGAAACAAAAATCAATCACCAATCATAAAAAAAAACGACTTTTGCCTTCAACGAAAGAGAAAAGAATGCATCTGTATTTTTTCTGTAAGTTCCACAGATGAATGTCCCCGCATCTTAGGTGGGTGCAGCTAAAAATGTTGGTTCAGATCCATTTCCCTGATCAAGAAAGCTGCTTGACACTGCCTGCAAAATGAATAAGGTGGAGAAAAGACACTTAGTACTTGAAGAAAATATATTTTATATGATTTCAGAAATCTATAAAGCTCAATACAATTAGGAAGGTAAATGTTCACATCTAATGTCGATGCAAATTAAGTTGATCATGGGAAATATAAAGGATGTAGATTAGACGCTTCAAAACAAGTTGATACCGATTACCAGAATATCTTATTGTCAAGCATCTTATCGTCCAATATTTCTGCTTGTTTACACGACACTTTTACGACTTTTATTAATTTCGAAACTGATAATAGTCTAGCACTTATATGTACCTCTATAGAGTTAACCTCAGAAAGATAAAATGGCTCTTTTTCCCTTATCCCACCATTATCCTGAACAAGTCTTTCCAGATCCTGCAAAAAATATGGGAGCAATATTGTTTAATATAAGACCAAAATTTTCACCTCCGAAATGTCAGAATCACTCAACAATAAAATTCAAACGCCGGAGGAAAAATACTAAGGCTAAAGTGCTAAATTGTAGAGCCAGCCGAAACAGCAAATCATACAGCAAAACCTCATTAAATAAGTTCATAAATTAATTCAATTATTTTCATCAGATGGCCCTCTGTAAATCATTTTAGAATAAAAATATAAAGGTTGTACCATTTATAAAGGATTTGACGAAGGGTTGGCAATTGTTATGTTAGCTTGCAGATTTATACTGCCTTCTTAAAGGAGCTCAGATGATGAACGACTATGCCTAGAATAAGTACAGGAATATTGGAACAGTTTTTCGGTTGAAAGATCTTTACCTTGCCAGTTAAGATCTCAAACTCAAGTAATTCTTCGACAATTTTTTCAAGAATCCGGCGATTTTTTTGTAGTAGTTCCTTGGCTTTAAGGTACGCCATGTCATATATCTGTAGAAACAACATTTTCAGCAGACAGCACTTATTCATAAATTATACACAAATTCATAAATTATACCTCCGAGTGTTAAAAAGGTTGAAGCAAACATGTAAGAAGCGAATAATACCTTTTCGACTTTATCTGCCATCTCATACTCATGGTTGTTCCCCATGCTTAAAGATGTAACCTATAGAATAAAACCGCGTGTAACAAAAAAAAATGTCATTATAGAGACCTCAAAATTATTCAAAAGCACTACGGATTATATCCAAAATAGTAAATGCAATTTTGCATTGTGAATAGCCAAGTTTTTCGGCCTCTTTTCCTAAAAAAAAAAAGTATTGCAAAAAAAAAGACGATCGAAGTAAAAAATAAAAACAAAAATCCACTTGGTAGCTACTTTCTGAAAAGTAACACCCCAATTCATAGCAATGGTGGAAGCAGGAAATACCGCATTGCGACTGTAGTAAATAGCAGGACTGTCATCTGGCCCCCATCCATACTGAATCACCATCCGTGTAGCTATCTGTTGCCAGTTGCAAAAACACAAATTAGATTTACATTTTGGAATGGTAAAAGATGAAGCACAGTATCTATTCACAGACCTCTTGAGCCTGTCTTAGTTCAAAAGCAGAGAGACAATTTTCTTCTCCAAAAGGTAGTAATAGTTGAGATGCAACATATGAACCAAAACAAAAGACTAGCTTTTTTTCAAGGTATGATCTAGATTCTGAATTTCCATTCTGAGAGCCTTCATTTCTGGCCTTGCTGATCTTTGTACATCCGATTCCCTGCACAAAAGAGGGAGTGCATGTCTCAAGATTTTCTTACCATATTCTGGCAATGCATAATTCTAAGCTGTTTCACCAAACAAGAATTATAGAACTGCTTTCACAATATCAAGCTTCTTTTCTGTGTGTTTATCCTAAATGATAAAAAAAAAAAAAGCATGACGTTGAAGCTTCAATAGACAAATGTCATGCACTCCAAATCATTTGAAATTTCGAAATTTCAAATACTACGTGGTGCAGGACGTTTGCTCATTTGTACTGCATATTTTATGTTCCATTCCCTCTTTTAACAATAGTTCAGGATTATCACATTATATGCTCAAGTCGTTTAAAAAAAGTGCTTTTGATAACATTTTCTGGACAATAAATTAAATCTTACTCAACGTGATGATTTTAGAGACCTCAACATCGTCACTGATGGACAACAATATGACTAACCTGCCAAGAAGAAGGTTCCAACCACAGGTTATCTACGACATCAAAATTGGGTAACAAATGTGCAATAAGACCACGGCCAGCTGTCCAAACAGCATGAGGAAATTTAGTCTCCTTTGTCCACTGTTACATCCAAAACAAATCCTATTAGTTAAAACTTCCACAAGAAGAAACGGACATGAGCGTGCTCAGTACATTAATCAATACATGCAAACACCAAATCTCCCTCAAGCTAAACTAACTCAGAAAGCCGCAAGTATTTTTCCACATGCCAAAAATTCAGCGTAGGGTAAAGAATCAATTTGCTTTAATTTGCGAAGACCAACCAGCCGTAAGAAGAAATGTTTAGACAAACCAACCCGAAAAAGATTGTTCCATACAGTTAAACAAACCAAGGGAAAGAAAGTGGAGGCAGCATCAGAGGATCATGATCCATAACAAGCGTTGAAAAATAAATAAATAAACAAGAAGAATACAAAGGATATCTTACATCAAGTGGGGGACTAAGAAGGTCTATTCCGTTGCTTATCTGACCATAAGGCTCCATTAGATCAACCACACTATCGAGATCCTCTTTAGTCAACTCCAGTCCTAGGTGGTTTATCAGCATTCTGCTTAATTTCTTTGCAACTGTTGTCCTCCTTATCCACTCAGGTATCCTACTGCTAAAAGTCTTGAGAGACAAAAAGAAGCAATAAAGATCGTGCACATATAGTAAACCACATCCATACAACTGAAAAATTCATCCTACGAATAAACGTTTTAGAACATTTAAACAAAATAGATAAAAACACATTTTATCCATCTATAGTAGGTGAGTTTTCTTTTCAAAAAAATGCTGACAATGCCATCAAAAATATATATAAATGTCACAGCCAAAATAGTGGCTAATTTAATCAAATTTATCTTACCGCAAACCAACTACAGTAGCTCATTAGTTCATCTGCATCAACAAATTTGCTCCTAAAGGCACTACCTTCCAGAGCAACTGGCACAAGTTTAAGTTCTATAGGCCTTAACAGAGCTGTCTTCTCTGCAACCTGAAAATTAATGAAAAAGAAAGTATAGCAAGGACAACAAATGAGACAAAATCATGAAAAAAAACAATGGTAACTAACTAGAGCTTATAATACCTTTCTCCAGTCCACATAATCAATGAGGTTTTCATCCATGGTCTCTTTTGCAGACATGTGCAATATTTTCTCCCTTTCAGCTTGAGTTGGCTTTTGCAGATAAAATATTCTATCCATCCGACCAGGCCGCTGCAAAGCTTCATCAATTTGCTTGACATTTCTGGTTGTAGCCATCAACACAACCCCGTCTTGTTTCTCAAACCTGAAAAGTATAACATAAGTTGCAGGAAACTATGACTATTATCACTTTACGATTTCAAGGAACTAAAAACATTAATGGCGCCAAATTATTAGTTACATCAGATCACACAATTTCTGAAAGAGGTGTCGGACACTTGACATCAAATGTTAGAAAGGAAACAATCGCAGTCAACAAAAATTCTCTCATACAAAAACATATCAAGTAATTTTCCAAAAACTGAAAATAGATTACCCATCAAGTTCCACTAAAAGTTGATTGATGAAAGCTTCATGATCCTGTTTTTTAGTGTGAATGAATTTGCCACGGACTCCAGCAAATAGATCGAAGTCTTCCACAAATATAATTACAGGTGCCTAAAATAGAATATGATCAAGACCAATTAGCAAATCCAGAAACCATATCTCACTTCTTGCAAAAATGAAACAGCAAGGTTTATAGGACAACCAAATCTCTAGCTGTCTGAAACAATTCCCTAACATTAGATGCACTTTGGCCAACCCATAGTCCAGCCTCCAGTTGCTGGGCTTCCACATTGACAACAGGTACCCGAGCTTCAGCAGCAATAGCCAAAGCAAGTGATGTCTTTCCCGTTCCCCTTTCACCTACAATGAGGACTCCCTGCAGTATGAAAATAATCTACCTGAGATGGTGGTATGACAACATCAGACATTAATGTCTGAATAGCAGTACAGCAAAATAAATCGAAGACGGACCACAAGTTGATGAATTTTATGTTACACTCATCATAATATACCTGAAGTGATTTCCAAAGCACATCAGGGAAGGAAGGACAAAACAGAAACATGTGATTGTGTTGATGGCAACAATAGATACAGTTATGATTGAGTGTAATAATGTGCAAGAATTGCCTACCCGAGGTGCACGGGCCCCCATTTCTTGGAATGCACTAGGATTCTGTAGAAACGTCACAACTTCATTGATTTCCTCTCTCATGGATTCAATGCTAGCAAAATCTTTCAATGGTATGGGAGGATTCTTCACCCTCTGCCCACAGTAACATATCCTAAATTTTATTTCAAATAAGACCCCAATGTTTACTAAAAAAAGATAAGCAACAAGTGTAAACCTTCATTTGATCAAAAGCAGTTGTAATTGGATCAACCCCAGCTTTTCTCTTGTGTTGGATTCTCCGCACCTTGTGCTTAACGTATGCTTTCTAAAAGATATTACTAAAAAACAATTACATTCTGAAAACTAAAAATAAACAGTAGATACTAAATGCTATCAAAAGTAAATCTAAAAACAATATACAAATTTGACTGGATAACATAAATGCTACAAAATATACAAAATGCCAATCAACCATTGATCAACAGACAAGTCTTAACAGCCGCAATCTTCAATCAGATGACATAATATCTGAAATTTGTGAAGATAGAATCAATAAGAGCTCCTCATGTCAGTGTTTCAAGGAGCCTCATTTTAACAGCATTACTTGAGGCTAGTGCTTCTTAATCCATTTTAGAATAATCAACCACAAATTCCGTAAAAACCAAGAAAAATTGTTTTGTTCAACTTTTGTGAAACCAGCCAAAACAACTTTAGCGTAACATAGCAAGTTTTAAATCAATGAAGATCACTTAAACAATCTTTTTTTAGAACTTCCCATATATAGCAGTCTAAGCCTTCAAAAAAAAATGTAATTGATAGGTCAACTACTTTCATACCAAAGAAGTTTGCCCAAATAATAGTGACTATAATCTAGACGGGCAAGGATTGAAATGAACCAATTGTTGTCTAAGCAAAAGTAACAAAAAGAAGGCATGCAACAATAACAAATTAAAGGGAGAAGTAAAAGCACTATACCACTCGCTGGAATTTCAACAAGTTTGGATTCCTTCGCAAAGGACCATAACCAAGTAGCTTTGGAACTTTCCTTTTCAAAAATCTGTAGACATGGAGCAAAAGATATCCATATATAAAAACTCTAATGGCAAACCAAAAAAACCATTGTATGTCATCTCTTTTCCTGGACTTAAAATTCCTTTCTGCCTCAGATTGCCACTTCAAGTACCACGTTGTGCCGACAGTTTGCTCAATTTCTTCAGGCCATGCCATTCCCAACCGCATTCTTATCTGTGGTATAATAACAATAATAATTTTCTCCATATTATTTAATCCTTCGATCAGTTGACGAAAAAATATATATAGATAAGAACAAGACTAATTACAACCTAAAACCATGAAATCATATAAATCAGTACCGGATAAGGAACAATGAACTCCACTACAGGAAACACAATCACCATCATGATGTCATCATTTATATTTTTAATTTTCCGGAAGACCCAATTTTTTCCATATGATACAACTCTTGTCTTCCATAAATAGGTTAAGCACTGGCTAGAAAGCCTGAATATTAGAAGAAATTGCTGATAGAGATTCAACTCTGAAAGTGGTATCCACATAAGACGAACAGCCGTCGGGATATTATTTGCAATCATATTCATATACAAGCCATCAAATCCTCCAAAATCCTCATATAGCATCTCGTATTCCTGCATTAATAAATTCAAAGGTTAATGTTGTATCAAGATTAACTAAGAGGTGCAGAATATAGGATTTGACCTTAATATCAACATAAAATTCCTTGTCATCCCCTTTTAACCCAACAAACATAGCACCCCAGTCATGCCTAATTCGGGCATATTCCACCAGTCTTTTGGAGACAGCATATGGAACAGCTGCTGGATCCATTTCCCACCTGTTCTTTTGTTTGTTATACCAAGTTTTTGCAACAACCCTATCTCGATCAAGAAGAATCAGTTCCTACATATAAAAGAATTGTTGATAATTTAAGTATGTCAGGAAAAAAAAAATCCAACTCACAGCAACTGTTTTGTAATCCAATAAAGGTGAAAAGCGCAAGAACTACGCATGCAGAAAATATGGAACATCTATGGAATAATAAGCTACATTTATCAAACAAACTAAGTGGATACTAACAGTTACAGATTCTAAATTCAGTGATCGATGATGAGTTGAATCATATCTAAAAATACACATATATTCATATAAATATTCAATTCAAAGTACATACATGATAAATTTGATTAAGCAGAAGGAAACATGAAAACTTTTTAAAGAAAAGCTTAATTTCCATTACATCATCTACAATAAGGTTCTAGTGAATGTCAAATTAACACTTGTATTTAGAAAAAGAAAAAAAAAAGCAACGTCCAATTCCATTTTATTGTGACGAGTTCTCACTATCAGCACCGAAAAATACACTACTAGAATAATATAAAAATTTACCTGCTTTTCAGCCAGATATTGCATAGCAAAATCTTCATCTTCCAACAATTTCCGCTTCAGATCTGCCTTAGCTTCTTCCCGCCATTTTTTCCAACCATGATACAAATGTGTACGAATAGCTTTGGGAGACACAACCTCTTTATTTCCAAACGTCCACTTCATCTCAATTTCAGGGAAACCCTTCACAACCTCAGCCTCTGGGGTTCTTACCAGAAAACGCTTTTCATAACCATACTTTTTCATCTTTCTTCTAATACGAGCCTCCACGTCCTTTTGCAGCTTTCTTGAATCCACAAGTCTTTGTCTTATGCGCATGGAAAAATTAATCAGATCATCATCAAAAAGTGGTCCTGAACCTTCAACTTCAACGACATTAGGCAAAATCATTTGTTCCAAGTATTTTCTTTGTGCAGTTTCCAGCTCCTTTTGAATTTCCAATCTAGACAACTTGGTAATGGGCGCCTTTTCCTGACTGCAAATGCGTAAATTGAAACTTAAATGCCCTATTAAGAAAGCATCCCAAAGTAACAGTCTACAGAAGCAAAGAGTTCCAAGGAAATCTCATCATAGCAATGCCATTGATGTGAAGTCACAGATTTTGAAACTAGAAAACAACAAGGCCGGTAGCATCTATAACATTTACGTATAAATGCATCCACTTGAAATTCCTTAATTCATTCAAGCATACACAAAGATGATAGTAAAAATAAGAAGGTACACCCTAGTCCCACAAAAGCACCATTCTTTACTTAATTCCAAAAAGATAAAAATGCGAACAAACTACTTCTGCCTCGACAACTTTGTCCTTGAATTAGTGACCCTACGTTAACAAATTACTTCCACATACAGTGTAGCATATTTCCAACCTATTTGAAGATTTTTCATCAAATTTTTACATGTCAAAACTCACATACACAATCCTAGTTAGAGATTGTGTAAAAAAATGAGGAAAACCAGAATGCTATATAAAAACAGAATGGAACCTCAACAAACCTGATTGATCAAAGCAACCTCAATGAACAGTTACAAAAAACATATTTTTTACGATTAAAACAGTTCCATGAAATTCTAAAGTCAAATCAATCTTGTTCAACATAACTCAAATTTTTCCAAATCACAAAATTACCTTGCTGCGCCTTTTCGCCTCATTTCCAGAGTAAACCCCTTCACCAACTCCTCACACTCTCTTTCAATAAAGCAAAGCTCTCTAATCCCAACACTCAAAGCCATTGTCTCCCTCTTCAAAATCCTATCATCAATCTCTCCAATTCTTTCCCATATTCCATTATACTCCTCCTCCATCACTCCCAGCCTTGCCTCGTAATCCCCTAACATTTCTTCCTTGACTTTTTCTTCCAACTTCTCATGCTCCTTCCTCATCTTAGTGGCATCATCCATAATCTCACCTGCCCTCTTTAAAAAATCCCCTTTTTCATTCCTCAGCTCTCTCAATTCCAAATACATTTCCTCCCTTATTTTTCTTTGTAACTCTGCTTTCTTCTCTTTCACTAACTTAAACACTCCCTCCACCTCTTTTTCACTCCCATTTCCTCTCCTAACATCTTCTATACACTTCAACAACTTAGAAACCTCAACTAACAAGCTCCTAGTAAAATGCTCATACTCATGCCTTTTGAACCTAGAATCTTTATCCAATTCTCTATCATCATTTCTTAAAGCAACTTCATTAACTACATCTGCAACTGCTGCATAAGCTGGAAATACACCAACTTGACAAAAACCAATAGCAATACAAAACAATGCATACACAATTGGCCTAGAAATGCATTTAAACAGCCCACTATCGTTCTTTTCTAAGTGCCCGTATGAGAAATTTACAGTCCTGTTTTGTTTTAAGCCTGTGGGTACTTCCAAGCTTCTGCCTTGGTCTTGTAAAGAGCATAAAAGCCTCAAATTTTTGACAAAGGGTAAAGCTTTTGTGGGTCTTTTGTGTGAATTGAAGGTGCAATTTGTGATTTTGATTCTATACTTCGTTGTTGATGAAGAAGTAGCATTGTGAAGTGGTGTAAAGTGAGAGAATATGAATTGTGATGAAGACATAATGACTCCGAAGTGTTTTAACTCATAAGAATTAATAGAAAGGTGAGAAATTTATAAGCCAAAATGGTTTTTTCTCACATTTGTGAAGACGAAGTTTAAAGATTGACAGAGGTTTGTGAGGTTTTTGAGTGGGAAGGAGAAGTGAGAGATAAGTGGATGGTTTATACCTCGTTCCAATGGCGCCCCCATATTTTTGGGTAATTATTTTATAGTTCCTATGGTTTATATATACGTACAAGTTGGTCCTTTATCATTCTTTTTGGCAAATACATAGTCTTTCCAATGTCATATTAGAGAGATGTCATAGCATTTTGTTACATGCTCGACACGTGTTGGTTCGAGGTTTAACCGTATTTTTCAAAACATTCAAGAATTTAATTTCATATGAAAGAAAATAAAAAAAAATGAAAACATGTTAACATAAAATGCGGTGAGACAAAACAAATAAAATAAGATTTGAATTCATGTTAGCATTTAATGCAGAAAAAAATGTTATTCTAATATCTAAATAGAAGTTTGTGGCTCTGAGATCGAACTGTTTAAACCCAGGTCGTGGTAATTTAAGACAGTTGAAAAAGAGATAGAATTCCCGGGAAATGAACTTTCCAGTTATTCTAATATCTAAATAGAAGCTTGTGGCTCGGAGATTGAACTGTTTAAACCCAGGTCGTGGTAATTTAAGACAGTTGAAAAAGAGATAGAATTCCCAGGAAATGAACTTTCCAAAAAGTTGCATTTCCTGTGAATTTACTTAAGTTGCATTTTCTGGGAATTTACTTTCCGAGAAGTATAAAAAGGTTTTCTTGTTTTAAATTATACTTATCAGGAAGTAGAATATACTTTATTATTTTTTTTATAAATTAATATTTATATTCACATAATTGTCCTTACTAGCAACCAATTAAATATTTTATAAAATAAATTGAGGGATATAAAAAAATGTATTTTAACTTCCCTAAGGAAGTTTAACTTACCTATATTTTGCTAAGTAACTTCAAAGAAATATAGTGTTCAACTTTCTGAGAATATGATCTTTTTCACTTCTTAGAAAATTTAACTTTTCCGCTGTATTTATCCCAACCAAGTGAATCATCGATATAATGGACAACTATTAGATGATAAAAGATAAAATAAATTGTTCGAACATAAGGTGGTGGACAGACATGGAAGAGATGATTGTTAGAACATAGGTTAACCACAAGAATTGAAACATCAAACCATCACATATGATGATAACATGAAAGGACAATGAATATATGAACTTATTATTCAAATTAATTAATTATATTTTTTAAAAAATTATGGGTCAATGAAATGACACGTGTCTTTAAGTGGCACAACACATTTTTTTGACAATTTTATGAGATAAATAAAAGACAATGTGAGTGTAGAGTATGGGTCGCAATTCGCGTTAGTGGGTTATAATCGTGTCAGTGATTTTTCTATCAAATATTATTATTTAAGGCATAAAAACTACAAAAATGAAATTTGTATCATTCGCATAATATTTAATCGTATATTTATTAATCGTGTTATCGTGTTAGAAATTGACAGCGCTAGTATAGAGAAGGGAAGAGGTAATCAAAAACTAGTATTTTATTTTATTGCTTCATAGTATATTCATTTATCTTCTATAACTTACATTTTTCTTTAGTCATATGTAATTTTTAATGGATTTTTTTTTTCATGTCTACTAGAAAATAAATCATTTCAATTTGCTTTTATAAAATACATAGTTTTTTAAAGTTTTGATTTCATTTTTATTGTTTTTCAGAGCCATTTTTCTAATATATATTATTTACACTCCATAACAATTTACAACAAATAATTAATAGTATAAATGAAACACCAATTAAATACAACAAAAATTGACCATAGGATTAAAAAAATATATAAATAGTGAAAATACAATTCGTTTACAAATTCTCATTACGAATTTATACATAATATATGATGACGAGTTGAAGTCTCCATTTTCGTCCCAAAAATACAATTTAAAAACTTATATTTTAGTTATCATGTAATATGTTCTAAATATATTATTTTAATATAATTAATTAAAATAAATTAGTGATTATTTCAATTTTTTTAATATTTATGATTATAGAAGATTTTTTTTAAGATAGACTAAAATGTTTTACTAAGCAAGTTCTTTTAAAAAAATATATTGTTGTCATTTTATGATTTTTATATATTTCTACAAAAATTACCTTTTTCAATTTATTGTAAAACATTAGAACACAATTTTTTTTCGAAAAAAAAACTGTAAAATTCCTTTTTTTATAAGGGAAAAAGATTTTTTTTTTTGGTTTTGGAGGGAAATTATTGGTTAGTGGGAAATAAAAACCTTCCTTTTCACCAAAATCAAAATTGTAAAAATCAAAGTTTTAAACAAACCCATCCCTACCTTCTAAAATCACCAAAAACCCTACCCATTTCATACCCTCCACTTTTATTTCACTTTTATATTAAAATCACAATAGTTTTTTCAATCTTAACATTGATCGATCCTTTCCTTTTAACTCCTCAATAGTCTCACACAATTCTTAAGTGAGTTCATTTCTCTCAATTATCTGTTTTCCTATTTTATTATTTTTTTATTTTCGCAGTATAAAGTTGGTAACTTTATCAAATGTTGATCGCAAAGCTTCAGTCTTTTTAGTCTTTGCGATGTGGGTTTGTTGCTGCAATGTCGAGAATCAAATTGGGTTTTGTTGAAGTGTATTTTTTTTGTGTTGAAATTTAGTTGGTCAATGAGTTTGAGATCATGAAATTTGATTCTTCGAAGTGTTTTAATGGTGTTTGGGTTTGATTTGACCGTGGAGTTGTTTTTGTTTAAAAGGTAGTATCTTTGTTGCGTCTTGGATTGGATTTTTGCTAGAAATGATGTTTGTATTGAATGAACGAATTTACTTGTGTTGGTTTCTGTACCTGTTCTTCGAACTGAACGAATGAACATTCGTCTTCCTCAAAAAAAAAAAAAAACGAATGAACATTCGTGTGTGTAGTGTGTACTTAGTGTTGTATTTATGAAGCTGCTTTATATATATATGATACTGTTGATGCAGTCATGGTCGTAGCTTCTGAGTTTGAGATTATGTCATCCTAACACTTTTACATCTGAGTTCTGGAGCTTGTAGATTTATTATACAAATATCCATGATGAAATGCTCTTTTGTGGGAACATTGAAAATTTGAAAGTTTGGAGATGTTTTTATTAATTCCCTTTTAAGTTGATGTTTTACAATTTATCGGGTGGACTGTTGACTATAAACTACCAATGTATGTTTCTTCTTTCCTTTTTTGGATATAGTCGGAAAGGCATTTACCAGATTAGTACACGATAGAAAATTTTTGTTGTCCGCTTGTTTCTGCAGAATAGCTTGTGCAAATTCTAAGTTTTTACTTGCTCAATGTGATAGCACCTCACTTAAACTATAGTTTTGTCACAAATGTTCGTGCAAAGTATGTCGTATAATTGAGAGGAAAAAGTTCTCTCTAGGGTTTCCTATGTTTTGAATGTTTCATGATTAAACAAGCATCAATTTGTTATGAATGTAGCATTTATAGTTATATTCTTTCAACCAACAAGTTTTTTTAATGTTCTGGAGAATTGACATCAGGTGCCATAATTCTAGGTGCTATTTTTTAGGGCTTTTTTTTTTCCTATCAAATGTAAATTGAATTGAAGATGGAGGACAAGCATGATGAAGTTGAGGACAAGCATGATGAAGTGGAGGACAAGCATGATGAAGTTGAAAATGTTGAGAGTGGTTCTAGTGATTCTTTTATTGACTCAGATGCCGATAATCAATCCACATCTGGACAAGATGGTGAACTACATCTTGAGGCAAGTTCTTTGTTGCATTTTCTTTTTTTTTTTGTTGAATACCTTTCAAAGATAAGTTTTTCACTTAAACTGTTGGAAGAGCAAGCTTTGTACTGATGGTTTTACTTATTGTTTGAGCGTTCAATGGGTTATATAGAACCGGAATCATTTTTTTTTATTGAATTTATGCAGGAGCCTCTGACTGAGCAAGAAATAGAAGAACTAATTGCTGAATTCTTGGAAGTTGAGAGTAAGGTACCATTGTTTTCTTTTGCAAAATTTCATCCTTTTAATGTAGCATTTTCATTTGGAATTTCGCTCATGTCTAATATTAGGCTGCAGAGGCTCAAGAAGCACTTGAGAAGGAGTCTCTTTCCAGAGTGGAAAAGGATGTAAGAGAAGAGCTGGCCCAAACTCTCCATGATGACGTTAGTTCTTTCTTCTCTGTTCTATGTTACTTTTGGTTTCATAATTCTCTTCACATTACTCATGCTCGATTTATTTAATACAGGCACAGTTGGAGGCAGCTGTCAAAAATGAGATGGATGCTTTCATAGAGGAGTGGGAAAATACTCTTGATGAGCTCGAGACTGAGAGTGCACACTTGTTGGTCTGATTCTTCCTTAAATTTAAGTTCATTTTTTTTTTCTTCATGCATTTTTATTAAATGTTTATTCATGTTGAGATTAAGGCAATGCTTTTCATTGTGATACTAAATATCAATCTCTGCTATAATCAGCATTGAATCATAGAAAGTTGATGCAGCTAACTCCTTGTTTCATACTGAATGTAATCAATATGCATTTTCAGTACCCATCATTGTTGCATAAAACTTAAAAGTTCTTGCTCTTAATAGGAACAACTTGATGGAGCTGGCATTGAGCTTCCAAGCCTTTACAAGTTGATTGAAAGTCAGGCACCTACTGTTTGCTCTACCGAAGCTTGGAAAAAGAGGACTCATTGGGTGGGATCTCAGGCTACAAGTGATGCAGTTGAGTCAATTGTCGGTGCTGAAAAGTATCTACAAACCCTTAGGCCTGTTAGAAGGTATAGTTCTGGTTTTAGTTGCAGAAGATAGGGCTTATATTCATGTAATCATAAAGATTTTTGGTTTGGTTTCAGAAAACATGGAAAATTATTGGAGGAGGGTGCTAGTGGATTTCTGCAGAAGAAAATAACTGCGGATGAAAACAAAAACAGTGTAGCCAAAAGTGGAAATGTAGACTGGACCTCTTTAAATGATGTTTTCCATGGTGGTGCTTCTAAAGATGCTACTTCATTTGGCAGCAAGAATTGGGCGTCTGTTTACTTGGCCAGCACTCCCCAAGAAGCAGCAGTGATGGGGCTCAATTTTCCAGGTGTCAATGAGGTGATACACTTTTGTTGTGCTTGATTTGCTAACTTGTGCCTGAGTGATGTACTTGATTATTGTCGTGATCGGTTTAACTTTTCACTTTTTTTACGTCTCAAGATTTCTTGTCCTTAATATGATGATATTATATTTGTCGGACTAGTGCATCATGTTGCTGCAGAGTTTTTTGTTGATGCTCTCTTTCTTATTTGCCTTGTGGCATTCTTGATTTTCCAAATGTATTCTATTGCATTAGTTTGCTATACATACTATATTAATCGTCTCAAGACTCTTGGTCTACTACATCAAAATAAGGTAGAAGAATCAAATGTCTTTTAAATAATCAGAATTCAGTGCTGCATGCTGATATTTGTCTAATTCAATTATCTTTCCAATGGAAGTATTTGGTAATTTATATATAGTTAACTTTTAGTCAAAGGTCTTCTCTTGTTGAATTTTGTCTTCTTAATGCAATCTGATTGTAATGGGTGATTAATGGAGGGTCTTTGCTAAGTTTGAGATGTCATATTTGTCAGGTTGAAGAGATTGATGATATTGATGGAAGTTCTGGTGATCCTTTTATTGTCGCTGCTATAGCTAATGAAAAAGAGCTACTTCTTTCTGAGGAACAGAAAAGAAATTATAGAAAGGTTTGTAGTGTCTTTTATCATTTTGTGTATGTGTAGACAATCTATAAATGTATATCCCTATGTTTGTTTGTCAAAAGGTTAAAGAGGAAGATGATGCAAAAGTTGATCAAAAGCTTCAGGCTCATTTGAAGAAAAGAAGATACCATAAGAGGCGCAAGGTATTATTCCCCAATTCTCTATGTTCAATATGGAGATAATTTTTTCACGTTGTTAGTAATTATTTGTATCTCTCTTTCTTTGATGCTCACTTGATTTCTTTTTTCTTAATTATATTGTGACATCTAGATAAAACTCAACTCAAGTGATCAGTTATTGGAAAGCAGCGTAGATGATGCAATGCCAACAGAGGACAATGTTAATCATGTTACAAGTGATAAAAATCATGAAAATGGGGCCCATGCGACTGAAAAATCGAACTTTGATGATGAGCAGCCAACAAGTAATGGCGAGTCAGTGAATTCTGAGACGGGAGTTCTTGATGATGATGAAACAAAAAAATCCAAGCGTCCAAATGACAATGAAGTGCTAAATGGTGATAATAAGAGGTGTAGAACTGTTGTAATTGATAGCGATGATGAAGATGATAGTAAGGTAGATAAATCCGAAAATGGTATTTCTCGAGAGTTAAACGAGAAGTTTAACTGTACTGTCTGTAACAAAGTGGCTCTTCAAGCGCATACTCATCCACTCTTAAGAGTAATTGTTTGCAAGGAATGCAAATGGTTGATTGAGGAAAAAATTCATGTGAAGGTATGGTATTCTTCAAATTTTTGTGTTTATTAATTAATTGAGTAAAATAGTTATAAAGTTTTCATGATAAAAGACTATTATAATAATATAGGTTCTCTGGGTTTTTTGTTTCACTATCTTCTTAATTAACTAATAATTTGGATTTGATCCGTTTATGTTTTGTTGTTGCTTGATGCAGGATGCTGACTGCTCTGAAGGCTATTGTGGGTGGTGTGGTCGTAGTTCTGAATTAGTAAATTGTAAATCCTGTAAAAATTTGTTCTGTAGCTCTTGCATAGCGAGGAATATTGGGGAAGAATTTTTGCCTGAGGCTCAAGGTTCTGTATGGAAGTGCTGTTGTTGCGCTCCAGGTCTGATAGACCGATTGTCATCGGAATGGGACAAAGCAATGAAATCTGGCGAATTGATAGTTACAAGCTCAGATAGTGATTCAGAGGACTCTGATGCAGATATTGGTCTTGCAAACGGGTAGAGTATTCATATTGAGAAACTCTGAATCAAATTTTGTTGTTTTAGTTTATTTGAAGCGACATGTTGAATATATTTCTGCTTTTGTTAAAAAAGTTGAGAAATTTTGTTTTAAGACATGATTTCAGAGTACATCTTTTACCCCAGGTCTAAAAGGAGGAGAAAAAAGAAGATCCGAAGGATAATTGATGATGCTGAATTAGGCGAAGAAACCAAAAGGAAAATTGCAATTGAAAAGGTTTGTTAGGTTTGATTCATTGGGTAGGGTTTAATATGATATGTAGCTACTAATCTGTTATCTCACCATTTCCTGTAGGAACGCCAAGATCGTCTAAAGTCCCTACAGGCAGAGTTTTCTAACAAATCTAGGATGATGAACTCCGATGACTGCAGGGGTAGTTTACCTGAAGGTACTAGTGTCGAAGTGCTGGGTGATGCCACTACTGGATATATAGTCAATGTTGTGAGGGAGTCAGGTGAAGAAGCAGTGAGGATTCCTCCAAGCATATCAGCTAAATTGAAAGTTCATCAGGTTCTCATTCTAAGCTCACGCAATTTCAACTAAGATGCTAAATTTTATCTTGTCATTTATTCTCTTGATGATATCATTTTTGCTGTCTCTACCAGAAAGTAATGATTAGCTGCAGACTTTCCATTGTTTAGCATTGAAGTGCAATGATTTTTGCAGGTGGCAGGAATAAGATTTATGTGGGAAAACATCATACAGTCTACTGGAAAAGTCAAGGCTGGTGACAGAGGCCTTGGCTGCATTTTAGCTCATACAATGGGTCTTGGCAAAACTTTTCAGGTGTTACTCAGCTTTCCTCCTCAATTTTCTCTTTTAGTTTTTATGATGTGTATGACCGTAATCTTTGTGTTCAAATGGTTTTATCCTTCACAAACTTCTCAAGTACAGGAATGATTTGTGTGGGTGCACATTTATTTGATTTCATTTTCTTTTCTGGATGAATCATATGGCTACCTGTAATTACATAACTGGATGCCGTAATCTCTATTTAATCAAGAACTGCTTTTTATGTTATAGAATTAGACTTACTAATCATGAATTTCTCTGATCTATAAGGGCAAGGAATTGCATTACTTTGTTATATGTTGTTTGGAATCTTAAGATATATCTGATCTTATGTGTAGGTCATCGCTTTCCTGTATACTGCTATGAGAAGCATTGATTTAGGATTGAGAACAGCTCTAATTGTTACTCCTGTGAATGTACTTCACAATTGGCGGCAAGAGTTTATGAAGTGGAAGCCATCTGAAATGAAGCCTCTCCGTGTTTTCATGCTGGAAGACGTGTCAAGGTTAGGAGCTTCTTTTTTCCCTGCTTGGTTTGATTTTTTGTCCCGAGAAAGTAATTACTAAAATCATGTGGGTTTACTGATATTATGATTTATTTTTATTGTATGCTACCATCTGAATTCTGAACACTTTTCTAACGCTACGGAGTGCTTGTTATTTCAATAAAACTAATTTGCTGCATTAGTTGCATATAGAATATATATATCCTGTCAAAATATGCCTTAGAAATCTTTGCCAAGTTTTATTGAGTTCAATCTCTTTCAATATGAGAATTTAGTTTTCTCTTTTCCCTTCTTTTTCTTCTTTTGGTCATAGTACTATTGCTTATGATTTTTCCTGTCAACTGTTGTTCCCTTGCATCAGGGAGAGAAGAGCTGAATATCTAGCAAAATGGAGAGTTAAGGGTGGTGTCTTCTTGATTGGCTACACTAATTTTCGAAATCTCTCTCTTGGGAATTATGTAAAGGATCGGAATATGGCTAGAGAAATCAGTTCTGCATTGCAGGTTTGTTTCTGGAAATTTGAAAGTTTGTATATGGCTAGATAAATCTGTTGTGCATTGCAGGTTTGCCTGTTGGCATTCCCTTTGTCCCTGTAGACAACTTCGAGCCCAAACGTTTGAAATTAAACTAGCATTATAGGACATAAAAACTTTTGCGGTACATATTGACACAAAAAGTAACAGTATAAGAAATTATGCAATCTTACTATATTAAGGGCTATGCCAATTGTTAACTCTTTGCTTTCGTTAGTTCTGTGCCAGTGTGTTTTTCTCATACTTGGTTATCGGAAAGGGGTGGGAAATAGCTCAGATTTTTCAAATTTGATAGTTGTATCCAAGTCCATAGTGTTACTGTTTACTGCATTTTTCTCGAGGCACACTTCTGAAAGATTTGACATCAGATGTCAAATTTATTGGATGTTGACTTTTTTTTTTTCCCATTTATTAGGATGGACCTGATATACTTGTTTGTGATGAAGCCCATATGATTAAGAACACCAGGGCTGACACAACCCAAGCGTTAAAATTAGTAAGATGTCAGAGAAGAATTGCTTTAACTGGATCGCCTCTTCAGAACAATCTCATGGAATATTACTGTGTAAGTTCCAGAGCATATGCTAGATTATTTTGGATTTTTGTGTACCTTAGGAGCAAGAAATCATTTGTACTACCAGACACCTCTTTTTCTTATTGCTTATGTTAATTTTGAAACAGATGGTTGATTTTGTAAGAGAAGGTTTTCTTGGAAGCAGAGAAGAGTTTAGAAATCGGCAAGTTTTTATTGCTTCCGTCTTATATTCTGATTGCTATCATCAGTTTTTCAACGAATCAATATACCATGCTTATCTAACTTCTTGCATGCAGGTTCCAAAATCCTATAGAAAACGGACAACATACTAATTCTACTGCAGTGGACGTCAAGATTATGAACCAAAGGTCTCATATCCTTTATGAACAACTAAAAGGATTTGTCCAGAGAATGGATATGAGTGTGGTGAAAAATGACTTGCCTCCAAAAACTGTCTTTGTAATTGCCGTAAAGCTTTCTCCGCTGCAGAGAAAATTATATAAGAGATTCCTTGATGTGCATGGATTTGCAAATGATAAGTTTTCTAATGTGAAGATGAGGAGGAGTTTCTTTGCTGGATACCAGGCATTGGCTCAGGTATCTTGCTAATTTTCCCATGTCCTGTTACTTGTCTTGCCAAAAAAGCTAAAAGATTAGAGCTTCATAAAATTGTGCTGAACCATTGGCTAAAACTTTTTCCTTGGTAGATATGGAACCATCCTGGGATTTTGCAACTGAGAAAAGATAATGTTACTCGCGAGGACACTGTTGAGAATTTTCTTCCAGATGACATCTCTAGTGATGAAAATGTGGACTATAATACAGTTTTCGGAGGTACTCCATTTTCTGTTCATTTTCTCTCTCTCTTTGTATAATTTATTGATAGTGGACAAACTGCGGACATATCACTAAATCTAGCTGTTCTTTTGATCATGCTGAGCCCTAACGCGTACTCGTGTATATTCATAATTATGGTTAATGTTCTACAGATAAGACAAGGAATGGAAATGATTACACGCAAGGGAAAAAAGTAGGTGGATTTTTTGAAAAGGTACAAGTAAGCTAACTATGTTTACAAAACTTTTTTTTTCTGTGCTCACAAAATTTCAACACAATATCAGAAACATTGAAAGGCTAATTTGCTTCTTTTAAAGGACCATTGTAGTGAGTTGTGCTATAATTGTGTAATTATGTATTCATGCAATGGAATAGCTCAGCATCAGTGAATAATCTATCAGTAGTCCAAGTCATAACAGCTATTTTCTGTTGTATCACCTTCTACCCTGATGTTTAATATCTCATAATTTTCCTGTCCAGGACTGGTGGAATGATCTTCTTCATGAAAATAACTACAAAGAGCTTGATTACAGTGGCAAAATGGTATTGCTGCTTGATATTTTAACCATGTCTTCGAATATTGGGGATAAGACATTAGTTTTCAGCCAGAGCATACCTACGTTAGATCTCATCGAGTTTTATCTTTCAAGACTACCACGCAGCGGAAAGAGAGGAAAATTTTGGAGAAAAGGAAAAGACTGGTTTAGGTAAGTGTATATTGAAAATTTGAAATGACTTACTGCTGCCCATTTTCTTTAACCTTCTTCTACGCTGTTGTTTGTTTTCTCAGTAGTGATTAGTTACATTTATTTTCTTATTGTACTATTGTACTTCAACAGGATAGATGGAAGAACTGACGGCCTTGAAAGGCAAAGACTCGTTGAAAAATTCAATGACCCTGAGAATAGAAGGGTCAAGTGCACTTTAATATCAACAAGAGCTGGATCACTAGGAATCAATCTTCATTCTGCCAATCGCGTAGTTATTGTCGATGGTTCCTGGAATCCAACATATGATCTTCAAGCTATATATCGTGCATGGAGGTGATTTAAGAGATTCGTTTTCCTTTTTTCCGAACCAAATTTTCCATGATGTTACTGGTCGTTGTGACAATGAATTTCAATTTTTTAGGTATGGCCAGAAAAAGCCGGTATTTGCTTACAGGTTGATGGCTAACGGAACCATGGAAGAAAAAATCTACAAGCGGCAGGTGATGGAGTGACTAATTACGGTAATAGATCAGTAATGTTTACGGAAAAGAATTTAACAATGAGAATCTTATGAACAGGTCACAAAGGAGGGACTTGCAGCAAGGGTGGTAGACAGACAACAAGTGCATAGGACTATATCTAGAGAAGAAATGTTGCATCTCTTTGAATTTGGTGATGAGGATAACCCTGATGCACTGAGTTCATTCGGGCAAAAGGATGTTATATCAGACAATCAGAACTTAGCGTCAGAATCTGGAAATTCATTGAAACAGAAGGCTTTTTCTCATGGAAGCTGTTCCTCTGACAAGTTGATGGAGAACTTACTTGGCAAGCACCATCCCAGGTAGATAGATACTCCTGAATCTTTGAGCTCGTATTTGATCTGCTTTATATTGTTCCGATTCTCTCATGCTAATGAATTGTCCTTGTTCTAGGTGGATAGCGAATTACCATGAACATGAGACTCTTTTGCAAGAAAACGAAGAGGAGAAGTTGACAAAGGAAGAACAGGACATGGCTTGGGAAGTATTTAGAAGATCGCTAGAATGGGAGGAAGTGCAACGTGTTCCTATTGACCAATCTACATTGGAACGAAAACCACCCCTGGCTCCTCCTGCAACAGTGGCTCCTCCTGCAGCAGATACTCGCAACTCGTATTCATCAGTTGCTGTGCATTCCGTGCCAGATACTTCCGACGTCGCAACAACTTCCATGGCTGTTCTACGTAGTCGAACGGTTCAGCGCAAGTGCACTAATCTTTCTCACTTGCTAACCCTAAGAAGCCAGGGCACAAAAGTTGGCTGCAGTACTGTGTGCGGCGAGTGCGCCCAGGAAATAAGCTGGAGCGATCTTAACAGAGATGGAAAAACACCTGGTTGAAGAAAGCTTGAAGTTTCTATTTGTTCAAGATGAATTTAGTGCAACTGATTGCAATTGTAAAGTGAACCAATTACGTTTGTGTTAATTCTCATTCTTTTTGGTAGCAATGCCGATAATTCCTTCCAAATCTTACTGTGATTTTGCTTTTACTTTTGGGGTATAGTGAAGAAACTTAGGTTGGGTCTGGTTTTAGTTATTGCTTGTACTGGAAGGAAGTAGGCTTCTGTAAATCTGAGGTATATGGTAACTTACTAATGTTAACCACTTGTGATATTTAAGTTGTTCATTTGTTTTTTTTTTCTAGTACTTTGCTCTTGTCAGAGTAGAATTTGGTCTTGTAATTCAACCTCCGGTGAAAATTCATTCGGGTTTAGGGTTACGGTTGTGATTCTGCCGGCATTCAAATTTGAGGAGCACACCTGGTCGAACTTCACATAGGGCAAGTTTGATCGACACCTCGTACGTAAGTTCAACTTGTTTATGTGTGTATGTTGTAAGCGGATTTGAAATTTCTGTGGAAACACACAACTCCTTTAAATCATTGCTGTAGAAACAACATTCTAAACCCAAGCATTAATTTACTTGTAATGCAGAAAGGGCAAGTTCTCTATCATACATCATCTCAATATGCATTTCAAAAGAGGCAACAATAATTGCAGACACTATCAACAACTTACTTCTTAACTGTAATACGAAAATTCTCAGAACCCTGTTACTTCTTCATCAGGACCATGTAGTATTCCGATTTCCAAACTCCAACAACTGGATTGGTGTCAATGCAGAGCATATAAACAATTCTGAACGCATTGTGCCAGTGCAGGGGGTGGCCGAACGGAGCAGAGGTCTAGACGGCATTGTGGCATAATGAAATAATTGAGTTTGCAGACCACACATTCTTAGCAGATTTCGTCTCCTTCCCAGTTATCCTTTTCCTTTGGCCCGGTCGGTCCTTCTTCGCCATAGAGCTCTGTTGGAAACAATTCAACTAGTGATTCTACTGAAAACCGAACAAACACAGGAAGAAGATCGAGTATCTTGTCAAGCTCCGTTCGGGAATCGTAGATAATTGTTGGACCCCATTCTCTCATATACTGCAGCCAACAAGGTTCTTGAACAACCCCAGGTCCTAAATATTCTGCTGCGACAAGGTTATATTTGGTGCTTGAATCTATGAAATATTCGCTTCGAGCAACATCGTTTCTTGCTCCAATTCCAAGCTTCGATGACCCTTGAATGTAAGTGCCAGGATGCGGGTAGCTAGCATGGCCGTGTTTTGACGAATACACAACTGGCTTGTTGCTTTCCATGAACTCCAAATCTGATGCATCCAGCCATCGACCCCCGCTGTGTTCTGAGAAAAAGACTTGCCACAACTCTCCGGTGAAGTTGCTTATCCGGAGGGTGTAATGTTCCCAGTCACCAACGTGTTGTCCTATCTTCGTCATTGGTATAGTCATTATCCCAATTTTAAGTGTTGCAGGACCATTGAATGGACAAAAAATCCACATCGCGATATCAGTAAAGGTACCGCCTAATGCTGGCTTCACATGAACATAGAGCTCCGCACTCTCCATGTCTCCTTTTTTGACAAAGTTCTTTGAATCGTCGTCGGCTGGTAAATCTATCCAATATCCACCATCATTTTCACCTCCACCGGGCAAAATTGAGCCTCGGCTATCAATACGTTCGCCTGTCTCCATGCCATCTCGGTATAACATTGCCCCGTTTTTGAAGAACCATTGCACTGATGACGGCAAGTAAGCTTCTTCTGGATGAAAAAATACTGTCGGGCCATATTGCTTAATCAAGGCATGGATCTGATCAAGATTTGGCATTGCATGCAAAGAATGGTCTTCATTCTTCAAGCATGCAAAATCTAACGGAACCTCAAAACCAGAGTCTGTTGCACAGTAGAATGTTCCCACAGCGACGCCTTTTGCAAACATTCCTCTTTTGCTAGGTGTTGTCTTCCAAACCTGAAACTGCTGCTTAGAAGACTTTGAATCAGTGGAATATATTGTCTCAAAAATTTCACATCGTTCCGTAAGATCTGCTCGAACACATCTAACTTCTTCAACATCAGGCTCTTTTGCGTCGACAGTAACGACAACTCCCATTGCCTTATAACCAATTGGTGGGTTCGGAAGCCAGAAGTAACCGTTGCCATTCTGACGTGAGTCTGTACTCCAGATCAAGAAATAATTAACAGGCTTCTTCAGAGCCGGGGAGTTCGATGTTGATTTGCAGACACAACCACCTTCAGGTTCGAGTCGATCATTCTCACGGGCCACGAGAACATAACCTCGCAATGCCTGATCATTAGGCTGACAGTAGTAACCAAGGCAATAAAAGTCATCTGGGATACCAACTGGTCTATAAAATGTTGCGCCTTTGTTTTTGCCACGAACCGAATCGCAGCTCCAAACATTCTCAAACTGAGTAATTTTGATCACTTCTAATTCCCCTAGATTTATTCTTCCAGCACAAAATCCATTTCCTGACAAAACCAGAACATACAAACTTTAAGAAAGAAACTATCGTCACTTAAAAGACAATCAACTGCACCAAGAATTAGATCAACTCATTATGATCATATGAAATATCTGCAAAAAACAAGGTTCTGACAAAGAACTGCAACAGAAAGATGAAAACTCAGTAGTTTGGTAACTAATAATGACACATGAGAGAGAGAGAGTAATAATTGAACTAATCCATACTTAATTAACTCAAAATTAAGGATCATTATTTCCAAGTACAAACAAATTATCAAATTAACATAACTTTATAAAAAACAGAGAAAGTGAACAAGATATAATGAAGGGTGCAAAAAGCAATAACCTGGAGGCCAATTTGGAAGTGGAGAAGGCAAAGAGAAAGGTTGAGGTAAAGGCTGGTAATAATCAGTAACCTGGTTCCAATAAAAACACTCACAACCAAACATTTCTCTCTTCTCCTCTCACAATTTCTTAAGAAAAATTACAGTCCTTCCACAGAACTGAATGAAACCCTCCAATTTTTTCCAATAAAGATATGATCTTTAGCTTCTCTTAGCACAAACAAAACAACCCAACTCACCACTCTCTCTCTCTCAATCTCTCTCCAGGGTTTCTTTAAAGAAAGTTTCTTTTTTTGTTGAAACTTGTGCAATCATGGCGAGAAAAATTGGTGACAATAGTGATGATTGCTTGAGAGAAAAGAAGAGATGGGTGTGTTTTGTTCTGTGCTGTATTGCTGTTGCTTGAAAATGAAGAATAGTACAATGGAGAGAGAGAGGTTGATGGAAGTTTACTTTTCGTTGTTGTTTTTTTTTTTTTTTGGTGGATTACTTTTGGTTGTTGTTGGTGTTAGAAGTGGTACTTTAAGCTAACTTGAGTTTGTGAGCTGAGTTTGTTTTGAGTTTTGGATGGAGTTGTAAATTTTTTATTTAATAATACGATAATAAGTATATTATTAAATACGATAAGGTAATATAAATTTAAATTTTTATAATATTTATTTTATAAAAGAAATATTTTATAAAAAAAAATATTATTATAATTAAATTTATCAGCTCAAATTATCAGTCTAATTTTAAGTTTTGAAAGATTAAATTTAATTTTTTTATTCTAATAATAACAGTAAATATAGCAGACTTCATTTGCAACATATTTTAAATTTCAATAAGATAAGAAAACCTTATGAGCATATTTGTGAATTCAAAAGCTTTTAATAAACAAAAAATACATAAAATTTTAAATTTGATATAAAATTTGTATCTAAAGTTGATTTTTAATATACTTTGGGAATTCAAACTTGAATACTCACAAGTTCGGTTAAAACCAGCTCTATACATCCTCTGACAAGATGTGAACATTCAATTATGAATATTCTCAAAACATTTTATTTCATTTTTTTTAGAAAAAAAATATTAGAATTAAATTAATTTGTGAAGGTAAAAAATGGCATGCTCAAAGTATCCATCCACTAGGTTTAGGAAGAGTGTGGTTATAATGCATTAGAAGGTCATTGTTTGGAAGAAAGCTAAGTTCCCACTAATATGCTTTCATTGGTTGCTTTGCTTAATTACATCACTAATCACCAACTTTAAACATTTTTTTTAAATATTTTAGTTATCCAAAAATTAAACAAGTTCCTTTGACCAAATGCCCTTTTGGTGAAGATTATTTATTTAACAATTTAAAATAAGTGGTGAACTATTAAATCAACTACTGGTTCAGTCTAATTTTATCATTCAGACCGGTTTATAATAAACTGATGAATTAATCACTCAATTCTTTTTTCAATTCGATCAACGGTTTGATTCTGATAACATTGAATACATCTATAGATAAATATAATTGCTCTAAACAATTTATATTCATAATAACTAATTTATATCTTCATAATAACTAATTTATAATGTTTTCTCATAGAAAAATTAAGAAAATTAGATACGCGAGATTTTAGAATTAATGTTGCTAAACAAACACACAATGGTAATACCTATTTCATTTTAAGTTATCTAGATATTTTCATGTTATATTATTAAGAGATTAGATAGCAATTAGACTGGCGATCGAATAAAAAAAAACTGAGCAGTTGGTTTATTGGCCGAATCAATAATTTAAAAAATATATAAATAAATATGTAGAGGTCTG
>CANYCX010061957.1:0-12226 GCA_948193385.1 Breynia disticha f. nivosa
TTATAAACACTGAACATAGAAAAAATATGAACAACAATGAACAAGAATGAACATTAAACATATATAAAAGCATGACTGGGCATTTTTGCAATTGCAAACTCAGAATTGGATATTCTTATAATTGACCAACGTTGAACGGGCATAAACAAAAATGAACAAACATACCTGGGCATTTTTACAATTGCAAACTCAAAATCTGACATTTCCCTAATTTTCCGTATTTTTTGGGTCATGTCACATTAATGACTCACTACTTTTTTGGATGTTATATGAGCATTTTTTTGGGTAACTATCACTGAATTTATTGTGAGTTATCTTCATTTTTTTAATAATGAACTATTTTGGTGAAACTTGAAACACTCTAACCTAACGGTTGCCTTTGTATCATATAATTCTCGTACATTCACATATTCATATCAATATACTTGTTCAAATATGCTTAAATTCACTATATTTTAACAAATTTTCAACAATTAACATTCCATAATCAAAAGTTATCTTCTTACAAACATTGGCTGTGACTCGGTGTATCATAGAGAACTTTGTAGTGTTAGATTTATTGCAATGAAGATGTTAGACAAATTCAAGGCTGGTGGACAAGATTTTATTAATGAAGTAACTACAATTGGAAGAATTCACCATGTTAATGTAATACAGTTAATTGGTTTTTTGTGTTGAGGGTTCAAAGTCCGCTATTGTATATGAATTTACGAATAATGACTCTCTTGACAAACACATATTCTTTAAAGAAGGTGGCGTAACGATCAACGATAAGCTGATTGATGTTTTCCTTCGAGTGGCTCATGGAATTAAATATCTTTATGAAGGTTGCGATATGCAAATTTTGCATTTTAACAAAAATCTCACAATATTCTTCTTGATGAAAACAAAATTCTGAATTTTAGACCGACAAATTTGCACCCCATATATTGTAGTATTGTGTTCTCTTACATCAGCTGGAGGTACATAGGAGTACATTGCTCCAGAATCTCTTATAACAATACTGGAGGCATTTTCTATAAAGCTAATTTATATAGTTTTATAATGTTATTGACAAAAATGGTAGTAGAGAGAAATATATAAATGCTTTTACAAAGCATTTAAAATAGGATAATCATCAGAATTTGTAGATTAAACAAAAAAAAAAGGAAGCAACATGCTGAAAAAGATAATCATCAGAATTTGTCTTATGGTATATTCAGCTTAACCTTGTGAACCGTTTTTTCTATGCGTAGATTTACGGAAATATTGAGGGAGAGGTTAAACATCTAAAATTACCTCTAAAGTCATTTGCCGGCCGCCAACCAATTCTTTCTCAGAAGGATGTTCGCATCTTCCGCATTTGCACCTACCAATTCTTTCTTTCCTCTTAACTTGTTTATTTTAATTTTGCACAAAAATAGGGTTGATAATTTTTAACTCGATAACACGATTAATAAATATACGATTAAACGTGACATGAATAATACAGATTCAATTTTTGTAATGTTTATAACACAAATAATGTTATTTCATAGAAAAAATCACTGACACAATTACGATTCACTAACTCGAATTGACACCCATTCAAAAGCTAAGGAATTTGGCGATCTTCGACATATTCTATAATCAATTATATTTAAAATTTTGGAAAGTGTTATTAATTCCATATAATCGTATAATTTATCTAATTTGTCAATCTAAAATATGCTTTTATAACTCTCGTACGCTTTTTGCAAAATAAACTATGTTAATATTCTTCGAAATACATTTCATAAAAATAAAAGCTCTTTTCCACAATTATGCATCATCTCACAATTGCCTAATTTTAATTGATCGTTGATAGATTTAATTAGTTATTTATCAACTACTAATCTGTTCATTTTATTAATGTATTTACAGAAGCCTAACCACTAAATACCAGTTTAGTTAGCCGATTTAAGTGGTTAAAGAAAAGAATAACATTAAACAGTAATTGATTGAAAAATTATTATATTAAAAAATACAACTTAAAAATTGTTATCTTCAATTCAAATAAATTATATTTAATCGAAGATATATTTTAAATAATTTTATAAAAAATATGAACCAAATGGAAAGAATACATTTAAAGCCTGTCCATGACTTTGTCAGCGTTATCTATTGGTTGGACCATATCCCTCACACGTCAATCAGTAGCGAAGACTTACCACCGTCGTCTTCAGTTTTAAATGGTTACTCTTCTCAAGTAAGCCATCAGTATCAATCGCTAATTTTCCACGTACAACCATACATCTTCACATAAATTCCTACTTTCTTCGAAATTTACTTACCTTTCGCGTTTCTTCATCTTAGCAATATTTTGAAGTTGTTGCAAACTACAACAACCCATTCGAGAATTTGTGCGATAAAAGTAATATGAAAATAAAAAATTACAAAATTTTACGTGATTCGATTTATGTGATCTATGCCTATAGGCAATGCTCTTGTAATCAAACGAACATCGAATTCACATTACACTGTCAATTATAAACTTATGTAATTGTCATTATAATACTGCACGTCTTTATAAATGCCCATGTAATAATATTACATGCTCGTGTACCCCACTCCGAAACATACCGAAATACCCCCATTGCTACGGAACCACATACGTGCTATTATCTTTATCTGTCAGATTTGTATAAATAACAAGGTTAAATTGTCACGCCACTCTCTATGTCAACAAGTCAACCGAAGGATTCGACAAGTCAAGCACGGTAGGAAGAAAATTAGTTAAGTAGTTTAAGCAAAGCCTTTTGGAACCTAAGCTCCAAACTTTAATCCACTTATTCTTGAATCATGTTTCAATCTTTAACCCTTCTTCTGTTTACTACAGCTCTTCTTTGTCTGATTCAACACTATTGCAATGCTACAGATTGCGCCTCTTCTTGCGGAAACATCACAATTAATCATCCTTTCCGATTGAAAACCAATCCTGCTCGCTGCGGCAACAAATACTACCAACTTTCTTGCGAAGATAATGTTGTTATTTTGTATCTGAGTTGGAAACGGAAAGGAGCAGCAGTAAGATATCCAGTGCGAGCAATCAACTACAACAACATGACAATTCGACTAGCAGATCCCAATATTCAGATGGATAATTGCGGCCTCCCTACCCTTACTACCGTTTTAGCACATGATTACTTCTCTAGTTTGTACTGGACTGGTTATAGTCTGTATTATTTAAATGTAGAATATCTTCAAGATGAAAACATATATTCTGAGACTTCATATGGTTCACCTATATGCAGCAGGATGTTACATTTTATAAGTTGTCCATATCCAATGGCCAGATCAGCTGACCTAGAATACAAATCCCGTTGCAACTTGACAAGATATTGGTATCTGAATGTTGGAGTTAGAGGCTTGGATAATTGGTGCCGTATAGAAGCCACAATTTTGACATCTTTGTCACTATTTGGAGCCAAAAACATCTCATACATAGATGTTATCCACTCTTTATCTTATGGATTTGAACTATCCTGGGACTTCGCTTGCTGTGCTTCAAAATTTACCTCGAACAGCTACAATTGCAGGAATGCCTCGTGTTATTTGGATGAAGAAAATTTTAATAGTATGTAATCCAAACTCTTCATGGTGGTGATTGTTTTCTTGTTTAATATTGTTATTATACTCAAAACGAAACGATGCCATGGCAATTAAATCTATTTTAGGTGATGATCCTTTCGTACTTCCTCTTTCATTACTTACTATCTTTTCATTTAATTTGCAGGGAACACAATGACAAACGGCTTCGACCGTTTCTTCTCTTTTTTCCACAAACTAAGGGACAAGTCGTTTTTTTCAGACATATTTGCTTCTCTCAACAACACACTCGGCGGACATATATACGATTCATACCACGATTTAACTGTTTTTGGTAAGAAAATATATCTTAAAAACGAAACTAAAATATAATTTTGTTATTTCTAAATTTTCAGCAGTCTAGAAATTTAAGAATTGGTTTACATACTTGAATTTGTTTTGCAGGATTAATACTCCATTTCCTTTTGGCCATCCTAAGTAAGTATTATTTTAATTAAGGCTTTGTTATCTAAAGCTTTGAAAGAACATTTACAATGTTTATCCAATTCTTTTGCAGTATCATCTAAAATACTTTCATGCTTTTTTGGAGCTATATTTGTAACTATATTCTTGATATACAAATGGAGGATGAGACATTTTTCTGCATATGACAATGTTGAAGAATTTTTGCAGTCTCACCAAAATTCTTTAATGCCCGTTAGATATTCTTATTCAGAAATTAAGAAAATAACTAAAGGTTTCAAGGAGAAGCTAGGCGAAGGAGGTTATGGTTCGGTGTACAAAGGAAAGCTTCGTAGTGGTAGATTTGGTGCAATAAAGATGTTGGACAAGTCCAAGGCTGATGGACAAGATTTTATTAATGAAGTGGCCACCATCGGAAGAATTCACCATGTCAATGTGGTACGGCTAATCGGTTTTTGCGTTGAGGGTTCAAAACGCGCTCTTGTATATGAATTCATGGATAATGGGTCTCTTGACAAACACATATTTTTGAAAGATGGTGGCATATCGATCAACAATAAGATGATTTTTGATATTTCCCTAGGAGTGGCTCATGGAATTGAATATCTTCATGAAGGTTGTGACATGCAAATTTTGCATTTCGACATCAAGCCTCACAATATCCTCCTTGATGAAAAATTTATTCCCAAAATTTCAGATTTTGGACTGGCAAAGTTACATTCCACAGATCGCAGTATTGTGTCTCTTACAGCAGCAAGAGGTACATTGGGTTACATTGCTCCAGAATTCTTTTATAAAAATATAGGAGGTATTTCCCACAAAGCGGATGTATATAGTTTTGGAATGTTATTGATGGAAATGGTAGGCCGGAGAAAGAATATAAATGCTTTTACAGAACATTCAAGTCGAATTTACTTTCCATCATGGATTTATGACCAAGTTAGTAAAGGGAAGAATGAAATTGAGTTTGGAGATGAACCAGAAGACGGAAGCAAATTGGTGAAAAAGATGATCATTACAGCCTTATGGTGTATCCAGTTGAACCCTGTAAACCGTCCTTCTATGCACAAAGTTATAGAGATGTTGGAGGGAGAACTTGAGCATCTAAATGTGCCCCCAAAACCATTTGTTGCACCCCAGGAGACGCCTATAAATGACGCCGGGCTTAACACAAATCCAGAAATATCGTCATCAAATGCATCAAGTGATTATTCGAACTCTATTAGCTTGGTTATTGGTTAGTTTTGTGTGTTTACTGTAATGTGGTTTTAGCTTAGGGATATGTTATGTATTAGCATAAAGAGATTACAATCTAATGTTTTCATTGTTGTATTTTGTGTATATGTGAGTTTCAACCCATTTGAAGTTATTTGAATATTCCTACGAAAAACACAGGAGTGAAACAATTTGTGTAGTTTAGTTTTGCAAGTGAACAGGGTAAGAGAGGCAAGCAAGAATGCTTTGAGTTTGTTGATGTGTTCGTATAACTTCTATACATATTGAATTCAAGATGAAAGTCACTCTTTCAATAATGGATGGGTGCCTTTCAAACAAACTACGAATACGAACTTCAATATGGATGTCTGAAATCTCATTATATTCTCAACACAGTATTGAAATTAATATCAGAAGAAAAATGCTTGATAATCTTTAAAGCCAGAGTTCAAACTTGGATAGTTATACAACAACGAATAACGGAAAAAAAAAGTTACACAACAATAAAGATTTGAATGTCCTTTGTTAAGCTCCCAAGAGATAAGACTTCGAGGTAAAATAGAGAGGCCTAGTTTGGACTAAATGTAAAAGTAAGATTGTTCCCATTTGCATATAAAGCTAGCTAGCCGATGGGATAGATTTGTGAAATGAACTTTGTTATTAATACTGTCGACATATTAGAACTAATGTTAAGACTTGACAAAGAGCCAAATCTTCCAATTTCATCGGTGAAATTGCCTGAAAATTCATTCTGCCACAACATTATAAAGTCAATCCCCTGTAAGTTGTTAAGGCTTTTCATTTTCTTAGAATTGTTCTTTCAAAATCATTGTATGAGAGGTCTGGGATTTGAAAAGTAGTCATATTAGAAATGACACTTGAGATTTTTTTAAGCCAGCAGAATGAAGATCAAGGTGCTGAAGTTTGAATAACTATCAGGATTTGGATAACTAAAGAAATTGTTGGAATTTGTTTTTGGAAATCTGCCCAAGAATACGAAGAACTGTGAGAACATGTTCATTTTTCAAGAAATTTCAACACCATATTTTGATCTTCATGGTACTGAAACTTTAAGGAGAGCACAAGAGTTAAGTTAGTGTGTTTTCAAACATTCACACGCACAAATGAACTTCATTTTATTACTTAACTACCTAAAATACACATACACATATTGAGTGTTAAACACTCATTTGCTATAGTACAAGTACATAAAACCATGTCTATTTCAATCATTAAACATCCACTTGGTGTTGTTGATTGATTACAGAATATTCACCCAACTTTAGATCTTTTTTTTTTTTGAATTAAATACATCATTAAATCATTACATTACAAAATATAACAAGCTGAAATCCAATAGAGTAGTAACTTGACTTACACTGTACTTATTTTGAGTTTGATGTAGATTATTAAAGTATGAGTTGGTATTGTATGGTAATGTATAGTATGGTTTATAACCATAACATGCTTGAAAAGACAATATAGTATAATATTGTTTTCTTACTTTATTTAATAAAAAAATTTAATAAAATATTAAAGTAACCAAAGCAAACTTATAAATACACTTAAATATGCAAAAGATAAAATATGAAGCAAGATAAGTTATTTTTATTAAGGTTAAATTGATAAGAATTGTTAAAATCATAATAATCCACCAATTTGATGGGTTATTATTTCATGTTTCCTTAAGAGTTTTAAAACAAAACAAACATAATTTTCTTTTCAACAATACAATATTATAAAATACTAAACGATTAATGAATCATAATAAACCCATTTGAATTTAATTTAATATTCCAACCTAGAACACATGTATGAAACAATTTATGTAGATTAGTTCTACAAGAGATCAGAGAGTGTATAGAGGCAAGCAAGAATGCTATGAGTTTGTTAATGTGTCTATATAACTTCAATATATTATATGAATAAGTAATTTGAGGAGTAATAAGGCAAATCTCATGATTTATAGAGAGATAAGAATGTAATTTATGGATAAATAAAAAGTTCACTCATTCAAATCTATTAAAGGAATATATATAGTGTCAAGGACTCCCCAGGAAAACATTTTTCCTATTTAATTGATATTTTATTTGATAGAGGAAATTGATTGCTCATCTTAAGGATTTTACTGTTGTTCTTTTTAAACTTATCATATGTATAAGCACTACTATTTAATTAGCATTCCATGCTGTTGTGCGTGAACAATCAATTTGAAAACATATCCATTTTATCTTGTCATATCCTATTTTTCTTTTTGGTATTAGAGCAGGAGCTCATGTTCATACATATTCCGCACCATGACTTCACTGTCCTTGAATGTTGGCAATCTTGCTACCCTCAAACTCACCCCATCTAATTACCCATTATGGAGAGAACAATTATTGGGTTTAGCATAAATTCAAGACTTAGTTCATCATATAAACAACGAAACCCCTCTACCAAACTAATTCCTACTCAACAGTTTGTAGATAATGGTGAGCAGGGTCAAATCCACAAGGATCAGTTAAGTTCCGTCTAATAGTCAGAAACTCAAAGAAAACAATCAATTAAAAGAAATTGATAATAATGATTAAATTATGAATAAAACAAAAATAATATTAACGAAAAAAATATCAACAAAGATCTAGTTCCGGTAATTATTCATGTTATATAACAATTCAATCATAGATAACAAGAGATGATTAACACATTATTACAAACAAGTTATAGTTATCAACAAATGTCAAATAACCAATCTTTACTTAATTTGTCGGTAATTTCAGGACACCCCTACAAATTACTTCTCTGATCAAACAAATAATCTCTAGGACAATCTAAAAAGATATAATTCATCAATCGCATTAAAAACTATAAAGACCTTGCCCAAACCAACAACTCCAGACACCTGCAATTCATTTAAGTAAGATTATTTCAATCCATTAATGACGTACTATTAACTTATAACTTGTGTTAAAATACGCAATACAACTACTATGTACTAACTGACAGATTACTGCTATGTTAATTAATCTAACTAGTCATATTAAATCAATAGCATAGAATCAACACATAAATGAAATAAATGCAATAATTGTGTTAATAAAGATAAATTTAGAATCTCATGAAAATACCAAAATAAGACTTCAAACTACCGAAACTAGAATAAAAACTTAGCTGTTCATGACAATAATCAACATCTTTATGTATAGAAAATAATGAATGGTGGCTAATTGAAGAGAGTCTAAGAATTAAAAGAGAGAAGGAACCACAATAAAGAGTCTTAACACTACAAAAATTCGCACATTTAGAGTCCAAATTTTTGGACTCTAAATGAAATTAGCGTCAAAATTTTGTACGCTAAAATTGGACGCTAAAATGCTTGACACTAAAATTTTGGAGTCCACATGGACGCCAAAATTTGGTGTCCACGTAGACCCAAAGTATAACCGAAAAAAATAAAATAATTATTTATAAAGTAAAAGAAATATTAGATAAAATGTAATATTAAAATATAATATATAATATCCAAAATTGTTTAATGTGCGTACAAAATATAATAAAATAGATAAATCGACATAGATCCTACGAAGGAAGTGACAGTGGCTGGTGAGACGCGGAACCATCTGCATCAAAGTGTGAACGTGAAAAGTATAACTCCATCTGTCTGCATCTCCACGAATCGTCGGTTGTTCTCTTGTTGGTGGCGCTCTAACATCTCTTCTTGGTGTCAGATGCTCTCTTAATGCTGGCGCTCTAACATGTCAACTCGAGTGCGGATGCTCTCTTGATGCTCTCTTGATGTGTTGTCTCGCAGTGGGTTGCGAATTTGCTCGACAAAAAAATGAGTAGTGTCGGACCCAAATCCGTAAACAGAACCTCCAATGCCGACCCCGCCTACTGCCTCCATGTACGCATCGTACTGGTCTAGTAAGCTCGTGCTACCCTCAAAAGACTACTGACTAAGGGAGTTCTGAACACATGTCTATTGAGAAAAAGCTAAGTAATAAATACATATATAAATAAAGCAAATACATAACAAGAGATTGTGAAAATAAAATTACTTACACTAAGCTCTGCGGATCTCTCGTCAACAAACTGGGCCGAATCACAGTGACGTGTGTGCGTCCGCAAGAAAACATCGTACGGACCAACCTCATGCCCGAGCACTCTCTCCTAAAAAGATGTTAGAGTTTGAATTTGTACTATTTATAATGAATTTAAATATTTAAAATAGAGAAAAAATGTACCATCCTCTGGCGGTGCTGGGGTGTGTGATAGATTCCCCAGTGTGCAAAGCTGGCCGTGACACACGATTCGCCCTCTGCTTTTCTGACTTTGCTTTGTATTCTGGTGTGCTCCAAAGCGCCATCCATGCGTCCCAAGTAGGGGAGTCGATCCACACTGGTTGTCTTTTGTCTGATCGCGCCTTTTATAAAATACCATTGTATCTACGACCAGCCTACTTTCCCAATCACGTATGACCTCTTCGTCTTTCAGGTCGGAAGTCGACGGATCCCATATGAAATTTCACTACAAAAAATTCTTATTAGAAAAATTAATGTTAAAAAATACGTACGATTGATAAATTTAATGTACTTAATTTCCATGTTTGATACCATCGTTCTTTCGACTCGCTGCTAGCGTGCTTTCATTCGTCGGCGCCGGGATCAGGTGAGGACATAATAATCTGTTAGTGTAAGCCCTAGCCCAATACATTGTTTGTAACTTTTATTATTGAGTAATAAAATTATGAGGCATTAATTTTATCACTTCATGTATTGACATATGGTATGTGTTTGATAAAATATCCAAGAATATTAATTAAGTGCTTGAAGTATCAATGTTGAGGACCTTGATAGTAGAACTTAAAAGTTATGAGATTAACATTCTAAATATCTCTAGTCGCTTATTTCTATGAGAATAGAAATGAATTAAGACTAGTATGTACTTTGGAGGTGATCATGTTCTACGGGTCACAGATATTTGGGATATCTAACAAAGTGCATAGGTACAATGTAAAACATTGTATTTGGAGAGCGATCACTATTTACAATGTCAAATATTATCCTTAGACTAAAAATCACTATGTCTCTTGTTGTGATTTTTAGTGTACTTTGACATACGCCTAACATGATCGTAAAAGGTTGGCAAGTATGAGTATAATTGGGTATGCTAAGAATCATAAGTAAGAGCATGATTGAAGTGAATGGATTGACCCTCTCATGAAAATGAGAGTAGATATCACTGAGCGCTTAATAGACAAGATTGAGAAGAGTGTGGACGCACCCGAATGAAATGATTAGGTAATTTATTCTAACTTATCAATTTTTTCATAGAGATAAAAAAAGTGATTTAGCGCTAAGTAAGGGTGTTTGGGACATGCCTTATGCTAATCATGATATCGAAGGTCAAGGGATGAATTTGAATTGTAGTAGGGTTGTTGACACCGCTCGTCGGCTATTTAATTTAGGTGATCATAGTGTCTTATTAGAGACCACCTATGATTTATGAGTTATTAAACTCATTGCCTTTATTGAATAGTTTTACAGATTGTACATGGATGACGGAAACTAAAAAAGGATATTTTCGATTTTTCACCTTAGGTCAAAATTCGGCTATTAGGCCGGATCAGGCAATTGGGCCAATTTTGGTAATTGGGCCCAAGATGGATGATAAATATTTTTTTTACATGATTTCAAGACAAAAATTATTTATTAAATATGATGTCTTAAGTGAAAATATGTAAAAAGATAAGAGAGAGAAAATTTAGGAACCTTGTCTTAAATTAAGATAAGATTAATGTGGGATTAATGATAGGGCCAATTATACACGTTTATTCTATATATATTATAGCGTATTTTCATTACATTTTGATAGAGAAAATGCATAAATGTTAGAGTTTTCTTATGTTTATGTTTTTATCTTAGGTGCGTTCGAAACTTGGTGAATTCGCTAATATTTCGGATGGAAAATGAAGCGCATCGAGTGGAGCATTCTTAGAGGCATAATTGTATGGATCACAAGGATAATTCGAGGATTTTTTAGTTGGCCAAAATATATGCCGGGATAAGTATGAAGGTTGATGCAAATGATGATGATTTTAAGTCCGGGAAAAATTGAATTATGGAAGAAATGACACAAGATCAAAGGCATGGTTTTGGTTCCAACATTTTCAGCTTAGACAGAATGCAAGCCTCGATCGAGATTCATTAGAATCTCGATCGAGACTCACCAAAATGATCAACTAACTTGTGCAAAAAAATCAAGTCTTGATCGAGACTTAATAAGTCTCGATCGAGACTCGATCGAAACGGAAAGATTTTCTTGGCAGACTCCAAGTCTCGATCGAGACACTTTGTGTCTAGATCGAGATTGGTCCAAATGGTTCACTGGCATTGACAAAAATCGAGATTCGAGCATAAATTGAATGTTGGATCGGACAGAATTCCTGTCTCGATCGAGACTCAATGGAGTCTCGATCGAGACTCGACCGCAGCGTGCACTCGGCTTGGCAGATCACCCGTCTCGATCGAGACTCGATCGAGTCTCGATCGAGACTCGACCAATTTGAAGTGAAGGACGGGCAGAACAATTACCTCAATCGAGATTCAACTTAACACCGATCGAGACTCGTCCGTGGCTGGCATGTGCGATTCAATTTTATCATTAAAAGAATGTTTAAAGTGGGGGACAAAAGAACAAGTCAGAGAATATTCCATTTTTTTTCTCTGACTTTCCAGCCAATGCAAGCATTTTCTGTTGCCTTTAAAAGAGAGAAAAAGAGATGAATTGAGAGGCTTTTGGAGGGAGGAATCAGCTGGACTTGGGAGAATTGAGCTAGAGGAAGGGTTCTTGGCTAGAGGGTTATTCTTGAAGATCCATGCCTGTCCTCTTTTCTTTTGGTTTGCATTTTCTTCCCATGAGTAGCTAGATTCATAGTTGGGATTTTCCTAGGATGTAGGTAGTCCTAGGTTTGTTTTCTTGAATGGTGTTTGAAGCATTGAATTAAATGACATATGTTTTA
>CANYCX010062013.1:0-10172 GCA_948193385.1 Breynia disticha f. nivosa
AATATGTTATGAATGAATGCGAAATCAAATGCATATGAATGTTGTGCAATCACATGCGAATGTCTACCCCGGGGTCTTTCTTTTCTTTTTCTTTTTCTTTTCTTTTCTTTTTAGATCATTTTTCCCTCAGTCCCAGACCGGCATCGTACCTAGTACAGCATCGAGATCTCTCACAGAATCATCGGTCCCAGACCGGCATCGAGCTCTCGCCTAGAATCATCAGGCCCAGCCCGTATCTCATATCTCAATGTCACACAATAATACAACACAATGAATGATCAATACATTCATATTTTATATCATAACTCAAGTATGCTCAACATGCTCAATCAGCAATCCCAATCACTTATGATTATCAAATAACATCTCTAGAGCATGTCAATCAAACATATATCAACCAAACGTCAATCTATAAATCAGAGCATACAAAACTCAATCAATAGAGTTCATATAAATGATCAACAAGGCAAGTATAATAACATGCCAAACCATCACATAAACAAATCGTATTAATGTTCCAAAGAACATAGCATTGCAAAATGGGTATCATACGTAATAAGCTTTTCAAAGCTTATAATCAATAAACAAAGTATCAATCAATTTATGTCAATTAAGACATATATTTTCTCAATCCATTCAATACCATTTCACAACATTCATCAATCAAACACGTCATTTTCAAATTCACTATCTTTCTCTAACAACTCAACATTTCATTATAGGCATTTATAATTAAATAGAATAGCCTAAAACAAAGTACGAATCAATTTGTAAGAGTAAGAACACTTACCTCTAAACAAAGCAAAAATCAATAATCAACACAGCTCAACAATCTCCTAGTCGTCGTACAGATCCTCCTGTACGAAATCAACCATATATATAATACATTACTAACCAATTCAAGTATGGATTCTAACTTTAGAATCATTAACATATCATTTGAAAACTATAAGTCAACTATATGTCAACTTTTCCAACAATTCCTTTTTAAGCCCAATCTTCCTCAATTCCATCTCTAAATCATTCACACAACTTCCTACACTTATTCACAATAATTCCAGCAACTTTCAATTCAATGTAGACACAATTCAACTCAATGTCAACCAATTGTCAACTTAAAATAAACTTCAGTTATATCCTTTCCCATCAACTTTACCATACACAAATTCATCCTAACATATGTCTACTATCAATTTCCATCTTCTTAACATCAATATCAGCAAAGAACTCAGCTTAAAGTAACCACAAATTCAGCAAAAAAACCACCATCAACTTACACTCAAACTTATGTAAACCTTCATCCATCTTACCTTAACTTAGGATGAAAGATTGGAGAAATAAAATCAACCCAAAATGGTTTCTCTGACTAAAACCCTTCTTCTCGCAACTCCCCTGCTATGCTTTTACTCTAAAATGAAGATATGTAAGTGAAGAGGTAAAATGACATCCCGATACTTCGAAACCTTATATCTTTTGTGGCAACTGAACTACGCGTGATCGGCACGACTGCATGTACTTCCTTGTCCACTGCGCGTACTTCCCTAATTTAGCATTTCTTCGATTTTCTTCGATCGTTTTGCGTCAACCTTCGATCAACCTCTAATATACCTTCATATATTAACTTTTAAACACATATTTATCGTCATTTTACGACGAAAAATATCCAGACTATTACATGGGAAATGATCTAGGGAGGTCATTCTTCTAACCGTCCTATTTTTCGTGAAACTTTCTATTTCTTCCAGTAGAATCGAACTGTTTGGGAAATGGTATGGAATAAACTGTTTCCTTGCTTGGTTGTTCTCTCAAATTGCTTCTATAACTTTCTGGAAATAAAACAGTTTTGCAAACGGTCTGGGTTACCCGTTCTAGAAACCTTTTGCCTCCTCTGCTCACGTGTTTCTCGTTGTTTTGTTCTGTTTCGATCCAAATTTTGCCTTTTTGCACGTAAAGTTCCACTAGTGACCTTGAGACATGAAAATTACAAAAATTATGCGGAAGTAATGCCCAATTGGCTGAAAAACCTTATAAATGTCATGAAAATAAGTATAAAATATATGTCCAGAATGACATTTATCAAATTAATTTATTAAACTTGAGTATTTATTCAATTTCTTTGTTAATTGGTTTTGTTATTGTCAAATTGATTGAATTAAGATGGTCGCTTGATTTGATTTTTATGATAATGGGTTGCTATTTGAAAATTGTGGTGTCCATGGTTAGCAGTTTAATAATGATGTCAATGACATGCTGTCTCATTGTTAATAGAATTGAGTAATCTGGCTTAAATGAATCTAGGTGTGTAGAATATGTTAGTCAGAGATTGGGTTTTTATAATTCTTACTACAGTCTGGAATTAAATTCTATCGAGGTGTCTCGGGGATTGTTCTTAGGCTTGGGAAATATTCCTATCGAGCTGTTCTAGGAATATCGAATAACTACGAAGAAATTGGATGCTTGAGTGTTTGATGGTGTCTATAACCTTTCCTATTCAATTGAAATAAATTTTATCTTTTGTGTCGATGATCAAATAATTGAATCAACCAAAGAATATCCTTATTAGGCCTTTTTATTGTTGAATTCTCATCTCAGTTAATTTCTGTTATTGCTTTTAATACTGTTTTGCTTAGTTTTAATCATTTCATTCTGAATCAAATATTTCATACAAACAACGTTTAGCACCTCATTTTATTAGTTTTAACTTTCAAATAGTTAGTTTACTGATCTGTGTGGATTTGACCCCACTTATGCTATAATTTGTAAGTTCTCGAAGTGGGTATTTTATATTTGTTAATCGACATCTATCAATAATAATACCAACTTTCAATCATCAATAAGGAGAGTTCCACAACCATCACTACTACATTATGTTTCCAGAATTCAAAAATTTTTCATACTATTCAACATTGATCAATTTGTCATTTATATTATTTCCCAACCAATTCATCACACAAGTTCTGAAACTTGCAAGCATTTATAAAAATGTATATGTTTTATATGTTTCACTCATAGCTCATTTTTAACTATAATTTCACACCCATTTATCATAGATTCCATGCTATGAATGCTAACTCATGTGTACACCTCGATATCTAACCAATATGTAAATGCATCTCTCGATGCGCCATTATGCAATATATACCTCGACATACTAATCTATAAAATAGTATAGGAGTCGTACTGACTTTATTCAATTACATTCTTTGGTACCCATTTTAGCAAAATTATGTGTCTAGTAGCAAAGCTCACTCAAATTCTTAATCCTATTATACCCCTTGGTGCCCAAACTTATTGTTCCATTTGGAACCTCTATTCATCATGTACCATTAAGTACTAGATTTAATCATCGATAGAGGACTGTTACTCACTCTATTATTTTACACCACTACATGCCTAATATCATTATATGAACCCTTGGTGCCTCTATATGCACATGCACCCCTCAATACCCCAATGTATGATAATGCTGTCAAATATCCATTACCATTTATAATTTTTTTCCATAATTCATATGGGTTTATAGTCATCATTCCATTCAATAATCAAAATCGTCATTTTCATCGTGATAAGAAACCACTCTATATCATGCCCAAAATGGTATACATGCTTCTCAATATCATATTCACCATTATATTATCAAGTGAAACATCATCGTTATCATTCAAATCATAATCAATTTCAACAATCATTCATATATTATCCAACACATTTCCATAATCATAATTGATTGTAGTATGAGTTATCCATAATCTACAACTCATTCCATATCATTTTCAACAACTTTTATGTTATTGTTGTCACATATATTCCCTTTCCAATCACTTGCACATTGTTCAATTTTGTCATTTAACACGATAATTCATTTTTCATATTAAACCATATATACTTAGCCATGTAATTAATAGATAGATAATTGTTGGCAAGCACACTTAACTCAAATATGAATTCTAAGATCGAGAATTCTGTCTCTGGAAAGGTTCCTTATCCAAATTTGCTCCAACTAACATACACGCATTACACATAATACACAATCAAAACCTTTTCACATATTAAATGTTTATTTAACTTGCACAATCTCTTCGTATTTTTCTTTATGACTTTCCCACTTCCTTTTCCCTATCACTATGAACGTATTCATTTATCAAAAACTCATTAACAATCATAACTTCACTACACTCTCCCATCACTCTGACAATCTACCCAACTTTTTTTTAACAAAATTCTCATCTAAATTTTTAATCATACACCCTATATTCATATTCTCTTATAATAAAATATATACAATTGGTTTTCAATAAATTCTTACCTCGAGTTGAGTTTTCCACAATCCTAAGACTCTCGTATGCACAATGAGGGTGAGTTCGAATGGGATTTTGGGTTGAGTACGACACTCTTATGTTTGGGGTCTTCTAGGAATTCCATTCAATTTCACATGTATTTTTCCATTTAGGGTCTAAAAGAGAACACATTTGACACATCCAACCATGTTGAGGGGTCGTGCCTTTCACTAATTGACACACAGTTGCTTAGCATAGTCTTATCTAATGACAGTACCATTTATGCAAACAATGTGTAACACTGTCCATTCTAAGTAACTCACTCACTTTATGGGTCACCTATGTACTATATGTAAAACACATATCTAGGACACAGTCATGTCCGCTCGACATGTTGAACATTTTTGTACATTTATCTCAATTTTCACACTTTGATACAAATCATTTTTATCAAAAATCATCCCAATATATAATTTAACAATCATAGGGAAAAATTTGTTGCGTTAGCACTTTTCACTCCTTAAAAAAAATTTCAAACAATGAATCCATTCATTATAATCAACAGTCATAGTCAAAATCAATATATATGGAGAATTTTAAGAAATACCTTTATTTATAGTATATTTTACCAAAAAAAATGTGAGTAACACTCTCTCATATAGTCTCAACCTCCCAAGTAGCTTCTCAAGGTGAACGACATCTCCACTTCACCTTTATCATAGGAACCTCTCAATTCCTCAACATATACACATGTCTATCAAGGATAACCATGAGCTCGACAACATAAGAAAGATTCTTCATAAGCTCGAGTTCTAATTCTTGGATTACGTGACTTGGGTTAAATCGATACCTCTACAACATTGATACATGAATTACATTATGTAGTTATGAAAACTTTTCTGATATGCTAAAGATCCAATTCTCTTAATGATCTCATATGGTTCGATGTATCTCAGACTTAATTTACTCATCCACCCAAATCCAACCACGCCTATCTAAGGAAAAACTTGTAGGAATATCATTTCTCCTACCTCAAAGATCATCTCTCTATGATTCCTATCATAGTAACTCCATTGGTGAACTTGCGACACTTTTATACACCATTTTACAATCTATATTTTCTCTAGACTTTACAGATCCAAATTGGGCCCTCTAGTTGAAATACTCAACGTTTTAATAGATAGGACTCCTACATTTTCTCTTGTACAATGTTTAATAAGGGTTTAATGGAGCTATTAACGATGAGCAATTTTTGCGAAATAAAGAAATGAAATAATGACACAAGATGCAGAGTCGCTTGGCCCTAACACCTACATCCACTACATAATCTCCCACTTAGGATTTTGGTAAAATCTTCACTATTAACTCACTTTCAAGCTTAGTGAGAACTTTCTTACACACTTGATTTTTGGCTCAAGCTATGTTACAACCTTGATTTGATTTATGACTTAAATCCTACCTTAAAAGAATGATAAACTATACTAGAACACTTGATAATACAATACAAGTTGTGCAAACATAAAGAATAGACTATTTGAACAGTATACTCTTGCACAAGTGATTTATGAAGATAAGAAAGCTTGATAGAATTTTAATTTAATCTTTAAAAGCTTTAAAAATTGTAGTCTCTACATCTTTTTTTAAATACTTGAGTCTTTCATACCCCTTTTGAAAATATAGTCATTAGACACAAAGTAAGCCCCAATTTGAAGCCTTAAAAATAGTGACTTTTTCTGTAAAGCACTTTCTTGTTTACTAGCCCATGTATTGGTCAACTAGAAGCTTCAATTTTGATTGACTAGAAATTCTTCTACTTGAGTAACTTGAATTTCTAGTTGACTAGCAATTTTTATAGTCAAGTAGCTTTAATCTAGTACCTATTTTAACAAAATACATTGTTGGTCTACTCGAGTAGAAATCTTCCTAGTCGACTAACAAACTCCTATAGTCAACTAGGAATGTGTCTAGTTGACTAACAAGTCCTCTTCATACAATAACATTCAAATTTGAACATCAACCATCAGTGAGCCACCCTAAGTCTGATTTGTTAATCATTATGTCGATTAAGCATGAGTTTTTCCACCAACTAGCCGTTGTAATTAATTTTTACTAAAAATCATTAGTCTACTCGACTAGGTAAATGTCTAGTTGACTAGAAAACTTACTAGGTTGCATATTGAGTCCAATTATTCTTACTTAAGTCCAAAATAGTTCTTGGTCTTCTAGAACATGTCTTAGTCGACTAGAAAGTTGTCCAGAATCAACTTTTACCAATTCACTTGTTTTGCTTCAGCCATTTGTCAACCTATTGAGTATCTTTTAACCTAGAATCAATTTTGAATCAAGTTCATTAATTTTCAACATTATCAAAATATAGGAAGGACTTAATGTTCACCACTATTGGCCCAACATAAAGATTATCATATTTGTCTATTTTATTGATATTAAGACAAATTAAAAGAAAGAGGAGGTAAGTAATTGCCCTCGAGAATAATTAGTGCATAAAATTTGATATTGATAGATATTATGTTCATTCATTTTTGTGAAACTTAATAGAGTAATGTGGCTATTTGTAAGGATCTAGTGGATAAGATCTTCATATCTAGAGTGAAATTAAAGACTAAGTGATCTTAGAGTTAAGCCTACAAGCTAGAGTTGAAATTGAAATTTAAATCCTAAGAAGATCTTGCAACAAGGTCAGCCACTATATGAAAAGAAAAAATAGAGCATATGCATAGAATTATGTATACAGAGTATTAAAGTATAATGATTGCATGTGACTTGTTGAACTAATGTTATGATGGATATAATTATTAGGTATGCAGCTCATTAAATTGCTCTTATTTTTAGGATAAGTATCTCAATTTTTGCACATAGAACGCTTAAAGAATTCCAGTCGTCCATAGGTCAACCACTTGTCGTTCAAGCAATCCTCTATCTCACACCTTTTTACATTGTACATATGTGTGATGCGTAAAGAATGACGTGCCAAATGCTTTTATAAGAAAAATAAAAAGAGTCTAATATTTATATATTAATTATATCAATACTGCATTTTTTATGAATTGAATAATGTTGAATGTGATATGTGTAAAATTTATTATTTTGAAATGGTTTTAATAAATTAAATGAACGTAGACGTTATAGATTAATCAATAAATATTAATATCACATTAAAAATTTAAATGACAAAATTTTTTTATATATCGTGGTTTTTAATAATAGGTTAATAAGAGATTAAATAGAGTTTGTTGATAATAATTAGAGATATGAAGCTAGTAGTTAGTATGTCTCAAGAACTGTCGTGAGGGAGACTGTGTAGGTCACTTGGAACCTCTATGTAAAATACATGGCCCTATGCTTATTAAAATGCCCATTGTGTGAGTCACCTAGGTACCATTTGTAAAATGCATGGCAAGTGCACGGTTGTGTCCCCTGTGTGTGCCACATACTTATATACATTTCTCTCATAGTTAGTATGTTTCAAGAACTGTCGTGAGACTGTGTAGGTAACCTGGAACCTCTATGTAAAACACATGGCCCTGTGCTTATTAAAATGCCCATTGTGTGAGTCACCTAGGTACCATTGGTAAAATGCATGGCCAGTGCACGATTGTGTCCCCTGTGTATGCCGCATACTTGTATACATTTCCGTCATTTTTCCCACTTTGACACTAATCATTTTAATCAATAATCATCCCAATATATAATTTAACAATCATAGATAATAAATTTGGGGGCATTACAGGTTAAGGAAAACCTTTATTATACTAATTTGTTTGATCATTATACCAATTTACATGAAAAAAAAGTGAAATGTATTAGAATCATTTCAGTTTGCAGAAATAATCTTTAGTCCTCACTAGGCATATAGGCTTTTGAAAAAATAACACATATGAAAAAATTTGGAAAACACATAATAAAAATGTCAACATCATTTCTTAACTAAATTGCCATGATTTAGTTTAAATATACAATATTTGATAAAATAATATCTTCAAAAAATGTCAAACATCTATAAAAAAGATACACACCTATTCAATTTTTAATGTAAGATCCCAAAGATTTCCCCTTTATGTTGGAATAATGTCTACATTAATTTAGAAGAATGTATATATAGGAATATATATGTTGGGAATTAAAAGAAGGTTAAAAACAGAAGTTGCTGCAGACTGCAGCGCATTAATACTTTAATGTTGCAGTTAACATATGTTAATCTAGATTTTTTATGATTAACGTACGTTCACTGTCTGAATAACGTACATTATTCATGCCTGATTTCCCAAATTGATGTGGGTTGCTCATCCTACGTTAATTTTCTTAAACCTACGTTATTGAGAGTCTGAACATGTCATTAAAAGGCTCAAAACAGCCATAAACGGGGAAAACATTCCCAAACCCTCCCAAACACTCTCTCAAACCCCAAACACCATTCCAAGGCTCCCTAAACACAAAACCTACGTACAAACTTGTAGATTTTCGCAGATTAAACTAGGGTTTTGAAGCAAAGAGGAGGAAAGGTAAAATCTCTATTCTAAAGTGAAATCTGTGATAAATAAGTTACATTTGGTAGCATTTTGTTGGGTTTTTATCCTAGTTACTAAATACATAAACATTTAACCTAAAATAAGAGGATTTAACGGAGATTAAGGAATTTAGGGTTTTTGAAAAATTTGGGGATTTTGAGTAAAATGAACAGTAAATGAGAAAAGAAGTATAGAGTACTGTATATGATGTAAAATGTCTCATGATTTGTGGAGGAGGCGACATTAACCGAAATCGGAGTTGAGCACCGAGCCGACTTTGTGGAGTTCGAGGTAAGTGCACTAAGGCATGCTTACCATTGTAGGTTTTTCCTATGTATGGTTAAGCATATTTGATTAATGCCTTATTGTTAAAATGGTAGTGGAAATGTGTCAACAAAGGACTTGAATGCTTGAATGACTTGAATGGATTGCTTGGAAAATTTGTGTGAGTTTGTGGTTGATACGTATTGAATGTAATTGATGATGGTAAGGTGCTAGGAAAATGTTTTGTTAATGAATTGAATGTCTTTTGAGTTTTCTTAAAGGTAAGTAAGTTATGGAAAGAGATGTGTTTATGAATTATGTGGTGAAATGAACTATGAATGCTTGGTGGCATGTTGTGATGAGTTGAGTTATGAATGGTATATATTGATGCATGAATTGAAGTAATTCAAGATTTGTGGCTGCGAATGTGTGAGTTCGTATGAAATGTTCAAATATGTGATGTGACTCCCGAATTTAAATATTATCTGCGTATAACTTCCCTCCTACAGACAATACTTAAACCCGAAAATTAAAGTTTAAATAAAAATCAATAAAGTAGAATTCAATCCAACTCAAACTCATTTCTCAAACTTTCATACATACAACATAATATCTTTACAAAATGTTTTTAGGTTATAAAAGAAACTAGATTCCAACTGAATCCATTTTCAATTATAACACTAACAAAATGTATGAAAGATTAATACAACATTGTCATGTACAGTAAAAGCCCTAGTCTAGAGTATACATTGCACCTTGATCTTCTTTTTCGTAAACACAACAAAATCCAAGTGCGGCACCTACTCGCAAATCCCAAAATATCTTTTTACTGACCTGTCGAGCGTTACAGGAAAACAATTGCATGAGATATACTCAGTAAGCAACATAACCGAATATGGTCGGTTTCATTTATTCAAAATAATAATTTATTTAATTACACAATTCAAATTAATTATATACATTAATAATGTATCCCATTCATACATTCAAAACCTCGCAAAAATCACACATTAATATACATAAGAACAACAAATTTCACCAAATTCAGGTCATGACGCGGAGTAATACCGAACTACGCGGGGTGGCTATCGAGTACGCGGACTCG
>CANYCX010062017.1:0-12678 GCA_948193385.1 Breynia disticha f. nivosa
ATTTTGAGCTCTTGTGAGCATGAGATTAAAAATGAGGGAGGGTTACCAGCCATTGGGGCGTTAATTTGGCAGTTGTATATAAAACATACGTTCTGCTGCACCGTGGTTAAATATCGTTCACATTTTAAGTGTTCGATGGTGTCGGCCTATAGGGGCGTTAAACAAGCCTATAAAAAGGCAAAAAGAGGAATCTATTGACCATAGTAAATGTAACCTTAACTCTCGGCCGACGAGGCCCGTTTGCAAACGTCAATATATTGGAATCCCAGGGAAATTCATATAGAGAATGCATTAGTGCATATGCATTCATCATTGTTATTGAGATTGAGTGGTAAATTTTGAATATATTGAATTTATATGAATGAATGTCAATGCTTAACGATGATTATTCAAGAATGAGAATTACGGGTCATTTTGCTAAGGGAATGTGAAATATGTTGGATGATTTGTGGAGGAATTTGAGATAAAATGTGTGATATTAAGTTAAATGCTCATTGTTCTATAACATTATGATTAATGTTAGATTGTGATTTGAGGATATTGGATGAAAATGTAGTTGAATTGATTGAGAAATTGAATTGGAAGTTGAATGGAATGGTTTTGAATTAGGTTTGAATTTAGAGAATGGAAAATGGCTTATTTAGTTGAGTTTTTGTGCACATTCTCAGGTTGAAACGCGGACTGGTACAAGATTACGCGGGGTGGCCCTAAGTACGCGGAGTCGCCCTGACCCTGCATAGTTTGTATTTGACCGCGCGCCTGTTTGACCATACTACGCGGAGTGAGCACGACACCGCGTACTTTCACTCCACACCGCGTAGTATGGACGACAACGCGTTTTGACCTGACACATTTTGAAAATCTTGAATTTGTTAGTCTTAAGTATATTAAATGTTGATATTTTAAGAACTCTAAGTAAATATTCATGATTGTTATGATGTAAATGTGTATAATTTGAATTAAAATGAATATATAATTAATTAATATTAAACTCATATAATGACAGAAGTTTAAATTTTAAATATTTACTTGTGTTTGACAAGTTCTTACGAATATATATAATATATTGATGGAAAAGGAAAGTTGGCCTACTAAGGCATTGTTGTTTACTGAGTTTTATAACTCACACATATTTTTATGTCTATTTTGCTCGGCAGATAATTGAAGTTAGTGTTTCTTGTGGCTCAAGTTAGGACGTAATTGTGCGAATATCGAAGGTGGGCAGTGCATTGTGTATCTAATTTTCCTTGTACATGATAAATATACATAGTGCATTGTATTTTGAAAGGTTATGATTTATGTATAATTTTCCAGTGTTTATTTATTTCATAACCTTTAATGTTTTATACAAATCTATGATGTATTTGGCTTTGGATTTGCTTAAACTTTGTAAACAAGTTTGATGAAATGAGATGTGATTTTTAAATTTAAATGAATTAAATTTTATTCCTGTGATATTATTTACTTTGGTGTTATTTTAAATTATATTTTTCTATAAATACCAATGACGTTCGAGTTTGGATATCATTTCTTGGAGAAAGTAATAAATAAATAATGAAATGGTATGCTAATTTGGGCGTCACATTTATAGTTTTACATAAATTATGAATTGTTTTGTGGGCAAATAAATAAATTAAAATTAGTTGTCCATTTGATAAGTGTTGCTTATTCGACTTTGGTAGGAAATAAAAGGGGACGAATTTGGACATAAAGGTGTGAGATTTTTATTGTACGACTCTACTAGAAGATTGAAGAACCAGGTGGGTTATGCACTATTGTGTTTTGTCTTTTTCATGTAAAATGCTGTATTGGAAAAATTAATAGTGCATATAATCTTTTTTACTTCAATTTTCATAAAACATATTTTGGCAAAGCTTGTATCATTTAAATTTGAAGTAATGTGATGGATGTTTTTATAAATTAGTTTCAAATTTATATTTTTCTAAATATCAAAATGATTTCCAAGTTTGGGTACCATTGCTTGGGGAAAAAGAAATAATTATTTATGAAATGATAGTCAAATTTAGGGGTCACATAAGGCATGTCCCAAACAGCCTTGCTTAGCGCTAAATCACTTTTTCTTGATTTCTATGACAAAACTGATACGTACCAATAAATGACCTAATTATTTCATTTGGGTGAGGCCACACTATTCCTAATCTTGTCTATCAAGCAACCAGCGATATCTGATCTCATTTTCATGAGAGGGTCAATCCCCTCACTTCACTCATGCTCTTACTTATGATTCTTAGCATACGCAATCATACCTATACTTGTCAGCCTTTTACGGTCATGTTAGGCATATGTCAAAGTATATTAAAAATCAAAAGAGACATTGTCATTTTTAGTCTAAGGATAATATTTCACATTGTAAATAGTGATTGCTCTCCAAATACAATGCTATAAATTGTACCTATGCACTTTGCTAGATATCCCAAATATTTGTGACCCGTAGAACGTGATCACCTACAAGATACATACTAGTCTTAATTCATTTATATTCCCATAGAAATAAACGACTAAGGATATTTAGAATGCTAATCTCATAACTTCTGGGTTATACTCTCAAGCTCCTCAACCTTGATACCTCAACTGTTGAATTAATATTCTTAGATATTTTATCAAACACATACCACAGCTCAATACATGAAGTGATAAATTAATGCCTCATAATTTTATTAATCTATAATAAAAGTTACAAAACAATGTATTGGGCTAGGGGTTATACTGACATACCTTTGCTACTGTCACCTTTCTCTAGAAAAAAAAATGGATAATGCTTTGTCAAATTGTTCTTCACCTTCTAAGTGGCCTGTTTAGGTGAGTGAAAGCTCCACTTCACTTTAACCATTGAGAGCTCCTAGTTTTTTAGCCTCTGCACCTATGTGTCCAACATCTCTACTAGCTCCTCTACAAAGGATAAGTTATCTGCTAAATCCAACCCTATCTTTTGGATCACGTGACTGGGGTCGAGGAAGTATTGCTTCAACATCATAGCATAAAACACATCGTGCAACCTTGATAGTTCTAAGGGTAGACTTAATCGGTAAGCTAGAGGCCCAACTCTCTCCACTATCTCGTAAGGTCCAATATACCTCAGATTTAGCTTACCACTTTTTCCAAAATGGACTACCCCTTTCCAAGGAATGCCCATAAAAACACTTTCTCCCTAACCTCATAGGTCATTTCACAGTGATGTTTATCAAAGTATCTCTTCTAATAGTCTTGGGCTGATTTCATACACTTTTTTACCATCTCTACCTTCTTTATCGCATATTGTACTAATTAAGAAATGTTGTCTCAATCCCTCTATGTCCTAATGGATAGGGCTCTAACATCTGCTTTCATACAAGGCCTCGTGTAGTGTCACAAAAGTATTAGAATAAGAATAATCAGAACTCCAAAACATAAGCCATCATTATATCTCTAGCATTTGGATGGTCTTATCTTACTGTCCATCTATTTAAGGGTAGAAATCCATACAAAAATGTAACTTAGTGCCCATAGCCTTCTAAAACCTACCCTAAAAGCGTGATGTAAACCTTGGGTCTCTGTATTATACAATGGACAACAACTCATGTAACCTCACAATCTTTGCCACATAACTGTTTGCTGGTCTTTCCAACGAGTAATCCTATCTAACAACCAAAAAGTGAGCCTTTTTGGTTAGTCAGTATATAATCACCCAAATTAAATCTAGATTCCCAAAGGTGTATGACAACCTAATAATAAAATCCATTATAATTTTCTCTCATTTCCAATCAGGAATAGTGAGTTATCTCAGTTTTCATATTAGAACCTATTGTTCTGCCTTAGTTTTTTGGAAAGATAGGCATCTAGCAATAAATTTTGTGACTTCAAACTTCATTTTAGGCCACTAGCAGTACTCTCTCAAATGACAGTACATCTTGGTACTCCCAGGGTGAATAGAATATACGAATGAATCTGCTTCTGACATAATTTCCTTCTGCAACTCTTGGACAAGGTACACACACTCACTGTCCATAATATAGTGTACCCTTCTTATCTAGTCAGTGAGGTGTCTCTATTTTACCCTTCCCTACCCTTTCTTAATCTTTATTAGATATAGGTCTTTAACCTGCTTATTTGAGATTCATTCATTAATTTATGGTCTAACCTGAGTGTTTGCCATTATTGCATTTTCAATCAGGCCCGACTGCACTCTTATTTCTCTTAAAGAAAATAAGGACTCCACATTATAGGAGAAGGAATCTGGCTTCTACTATGTGTTTTGACTTAAAGAATCTACTGCCACATTGGCCTTTCTTAGATGGTACTCAATACTATAATTATAATTCATAATTAAGTCCATCCAATACCTTTGTCTAAAATTTAGTTCCTTTTAGATCTCTACCTACATTAAACTTTTATGGTCAGAGAAGATTTTGAAGGTTTCTCCATATAAATGATGTCTTAGACCTTCAGTACATGTACAATGGTTCTCAGTTTCAAATCGTTAGTCTAGTAGCTAGTCTCATGAGGTTTCAATTGGCAAGATGTATATGTTATCGATTTGGCTTACTACATAACACTTTACCTAATCCTAGTTTAGATGCATCTGTATACACCACATACTCACTACCATTTGACGGTAGCACTAAAATTAGAGCCTCACTCAACTTAACCTTCAGTTCCTCAAAGGTCCTTGACACTCCCCACTCCACCTGAACGAAGTATTTTTCTTCATCAATCTTAGTTTAGTTATCCTAGATAATCATGAATAAACCTCTGATAGAAATTACGAGCCCTAAAAAATTAGGAACTTTGGTTACACTTTTTGGCATTTCCCATTGCTTGACTGCCTTAACCTTTGAAGGTCAGGTTGGCTCGTAGAGAGAGATTACATGCCCTAAAAGTAAAAATTCATCTATCTAAAACTCACATTTATTGAACTTTGCATAAAACATTTGATCCATCAAGTTCTACAGGTCAATGCACAACTAATCCTTATGCTCTTCCTTACTCTATAAATAAATGAGTATGTCGTCTATGAACACTACCACAACTAATGAAGGTATGGCTAAAATATTTTGTTCATAAATGACACAAAGGCGACTAGCACATTTATGAAACCAAAAGGCATAACAATGAACTCAAAATTCCCATACTGAGTTCAGAAGGCAGTCTTTGCTATGGAGTTTTCTACCACCCTCAATTTCCAATAACTGATCTCAAGTTGATTTTAGGGAATAGTATGACACCTCTTAACCGTCCTAACAATTTTCTATTCTCAGTAAAGGATACTTATTTTTCATAATTAGCTGATTTAACTGTTGGTAATCTAGACATAGACTCAAATTTCCATTCTTCTTGTTAACAAATTGTAGAAGAGCTCTCTAAGGTAGCATACTAGGGCGAATGAACCCCTTCTCGAGTAGTTCTTATAACTAGTTTTTTAGCTACTTTATTTCTATTGAAGCCTAGCAGTAAAGAGCAATAAAAACTTGTGTGGCCCTGATCACTGTCTTAATCTTGAAGGTCAAACTTTCACATAGGCAGTAGACCTAAAAAGTTGGAAGGAAAGAAGTCAAGAAACTCCCTTATGACATCAACATCTATGACCCTCGTAGAACTATACTCATGCCAATGACGCTAACCAAGAAGGCATCATATCCCTCTCGGATAAGTCTAGACATCATAGATGCTAAAATGAGGAAAGTAGAGATTGTCTTTTTTTCCCTATCACTAGAACTTGTTTCTCCCCATCTTACTCTTCACTTACTTCCTTTATGAAAGAGTCCATAACTGCCTTATTCAATGATAACTAATCCATTCCTAAGATAACATCATATTCCGTCATTAAGATAAAAACTAGATTAGACCTAAATCGCTGCTTTCCTATCTTTGATTCACATGCCTTAATTCATGTATCCTTCATTAAGGTATCCCTTGTTGGCATTGAAACCAATATAGAGTTGTCTAACGATTTTATCCCCTTGTGAGCAACTCGCCTCCAATTCAAATAAGTAAATCTATAACATGATAAATAGTAATAGTACCAGTAATTACATGTGAGTGGTCTATAGCCTCCTCTCTAGTAATAGCATAGACTCTAGAATGAGGTGGGCTACACTACTTTAGGCCCCTAAGTTTCCCCCTATCACTTATCTTTTTATAGTAGTACTTGGCAATGTAACCTACTCTATAAAAATAGTAGCAAATGGGTGGCCCCATATATCCACCTTAGTATACTTTCTTATTCGTTATTCATGCTGGCGTGGTGGTTTCTTTGACCTCATAACTAGTGCTTTTGACAAAATCTAAAATGAATCCTCTACATGTACCACTGTGAAACTGCACTCCATCCCTTGACTTCGTTATGGGTGTACTATAGCTACCAGACAGTAGTGTAAGCCCTAGAAACAATGCATTGTATGTACCTATTATTATGCATTAATAATAAATTTCCTTAGTCATTTATTTCCATAGGAATGTAAATGAATTAAGACTAGTATGAGCTTTGTAGACGATTATATTCTACGGTTCACAGATATAGGATGTCTAGAAAATTTCATAGATACAATGTGTGGGACATTGTATTTGGAAAGCAATCATTGATGAGTATAGTAAAATTAGTATATCACTTCCAATGTCAAATTTCTACCCTTAGACATGAAATCATTGTATTTTTTGTGATTCCTAGTGTACTTTGATATACACCTAATGCAATTATAAAAGGTCGATAAGTATGGGTATGATTGGGTATACTATCGATTACAGGTAGAAGCATGTGTGAGGTGAAACCCTCTAAAAATAAGTGAAGATATCACAAGCTGCTTGATAGACATGATTGGGAAAAGTGTGGTTGCATCCAAATGGAATGACTGGAACATTCATTTGGACTTATCAATTTTTTCATCAAGAAAGTAATTTATCATTTATTAAGAATGTCAAAGACATGCCTTGTGCAAATCATGATATCGGAGGTAAAGGGAAGAGTTTGGGCTACAGTAGCACCGCTGGCACCGCTCGTAAGCTATTTAATTTTGGATTATCATATTGTCTTACCAGAGACCACCAATGATTTAAGAATTATTAAATTCATTACCATTAATAAATATTCCTACATATTGCACAAAAAAGAGGTTAATTAAAAGTGTATTTTGGGAATCTCACCTTAGGTCAAATTTTGACCATTGGGACAGAACAGGAAATTGGCCCAATTTTGGAAATTGAGCTCGGAATGGATGCAAGATCAATTTTGGAAAGCACATGTATATTTTAAAACAACAAAATATGTTGGGATAATGTTGTCTTAAATTTAGACAAAGGAGAGAAAAAAGATGAAACATTATATTCTTTTATAAGAAGATAAAGAGAAAAAAAAGAAGAGATAAAATCTTATATTATCTCTCCTTATATTTGACCATTTGAATTAGGATTAAGTTGAGAATATCTTGAGTTCAAAATCAAATAAGATTCCTATTCTAAGCCAAATAAAAACTCGTCCAAAATAAGAGTGAAAGAGAGAGATTCTTTTCTAACCCTAATTCACTCTTCTTCTTCCTTCTTACTTCTTCTTGATCGAACCCTATATCAAAAAATCAAGATTTTGATTTCTTCCCTTTTTTATAAGAAATAAGATATTTAGGGGCTCAATATATTGATCAAACCCTTTGGTGTTTTGCATTCCATGAGCTTTCCATTCGAAGACTAAAAGTGAGCTGAATTCGATTATGCCTTTGTGCTAGTACACATATATTTTGATTTATTTCTTATTTTTACAGAGGGACAACACTTGGGGTCCTTAAAGGGGTGAGAGAAGGTAGTTCCAAAGTATTTTAAGGCTATAGTTACTTCGGTTTTTCGTCCTAATATACGGCGACACAAGAAATGAGTTAAAGGTCCATTCTTTTCATTAAAGTTAAGATTTTTATTAACTAGTCTTTCATTATATGTCATTAGGTTTTAGAAATGTAGAAATCCCAACAGTGGTATCAGACCAGTCACCTTAACATTATATCACATAATTAACTAGATTTGTGAGCTATTTTTGATTTTAGTGGGTTTTTTTTCTTGTGGTTTGATTATTTTATGTTAAACATCATTTAAAAATTTAGAAAATAATTTTTTTTTGATCCAAATAAGGGTTATTCACATATTGTTTCATGTTTGTTTCATAAAAGGAAAAACTAGGTACATAAATTGATCTTTAATGATTATTTTTACATAGTTTAAATCAACCATACCTAAAATTGATTTTGTGAAATCATGAGGGGCTAAAATATATGTATACATGTTAATTTGACATGTTTTAAATCTATTCATATTTTATTTTAGTGGCCTAATCATAAAAACTTTAAACTAGGAGCATTAGTTAATCATTTAAAGGGCTAATTGACCTAGTTTGATTGTTAAGGACCTTAAAAGAATTTTGCGATGAATTTAAGGACTAAAATAGTTTTATAAAGCATAGAAAATGTGTATGTTTATTTTATTTTAAGTATTTTACACTTAAATACATTCATGTAGATTTTATACTTATTTTGGTATGTGTAAATTTATAATAGAGAAGATTGAATCAATGGTATTGTTGGCACAAAATAAATTGGTGTTTGTCTTGTGGGCTTGTTAAAATTAATTTAATGAATAGTATTGGGCTTGGCCCAAGCCCATCACTAGATTTTAACTCAAGGATCGTAAAGGCGCAATTTCTCTTACTAATTTGGGCTTTAAAAACTTAAAAACTGTTTTCTCATGCTTAGGGTAGCATTTTATTTTGTCTAAGCATGTGGGCCTTAGTCCAGTTGGTTGTTCAAAATCTTATGTGATGAATGGATTACTTGGTGCATTCATAGGAATGGTTTTGCATTGTAAAGGCCTTATGAGCCTATTTTATTACAGGGTATGTAAAGTACTATTTATCCTGTTGTTATGCTTTAATTTGATTAGAGTAGAATTAGTATAGAATGAAGGCCCAACCCAAAAAAAAGTGGAGCCTAGATGTGGAGGCCCAACCTAGAAGGATAGAAAGCCCAATTGGAGATGAACTTAAAGCCTGAAGAGTATACTATGTAATAGTGTTGGATCTAGTTTAGGATTATTAACCAATGAGTCACATTTACTTTTATTCATTTAGAATATGCGTGCTAGATATATCAAATGAATGTAATGAATTTCAAATGTGCATTTTTCATGTAAAGCCATGAATTAAAATGAAATTAATCTTGGAAATACAAAGTCAAGAAAGTTTCCTCCCTGATTTTACAATCTATCAAGGAATTGAACATTGAACCATGGGTCAACCAAACCTTGAGCACGTTAGATTTTCTTTATGAAGTGGGGCTAAGACCGATGCTTTTCTATGCTATCGTGAGTGGGAGTAAATTAGTGTCATGGTTAACATATCAAACTTAGGTTTGGACTTAACATAGGTTTGTGATGGTGCGTCAGCCTTGGCAATTAATGGGAAGTGCCCTGCCATGTAAATGCTAGTCCCATCAGCCTAGTTTTTTAACAAAGAAAAAGTGGATCTTGGTCCCACTATTAAATCACTGATAAGCAAATTATTTAATGGGATATTAATTTGCTGTTTATTGGTGTTTTATTAAAACCTCTTAATTGACCTTGAAAATTGTTTCTCTTTGTAGAAAATGAGTGATGACTAACTTAGCTTTGAATTATCCTCATGCTCTATCCGTAAAAAACATAAAATGAAAGGTAGGACAAGAAAGATTGAAACAAATCTGAAGCACAAGTTAGAGGTGATGCCTCAACAAATGCCTAGGGAGGTTTTCCAATCCACTTCTAAGAAGGGCAAGTTAAGAAAAACTAAGAAAGTCCATAAGCCCATGTGATGGCCATACCCCAACAAAAGCCTAGGATGATTTCTTAGCCTGCTCCTTTGGATATCTGCTACCATTGCCAAGTGATAGGGCTTTGGAAGATAAATTGTCCTATGTTATTGGGAGGGAAGAAGGATCTTATGAGAAGATCGTCTTAAGAGATATACATTATTGAAATAAATCTCTTTATTTCTACATCATGGGTACTAGATAACAGACGTGGGTCTTACATTTGTTGTAATGTTAAAGGATTACAAAATATAAGACTGCTTTCAAAGGGCAAGGTTGATTTCTAAGTTATAAATAGAGCTAGAATTACTGCCATAAAAGGTTGAGGATTATACTTTATGTATGCCTTTGGGGCTACAGATAAAGTTAAAGGATTTTTCTACTTAGCTGCTATAAGTAGGAACATTATTTTAGTTTCAGCCTTAGACAATGACAATTTTACTTTATTTTATTAAGAAAAATAATATGACTATTCATCATGGAAACTTGTATTATGGAAGTACATTCCACAATAACATTTTATATGTCCTGAACTTATCAAGTTGCCAGCCCTTATATAACGTGGAAATAAAGAAGGTTATGTCTAATGAACTAAATCCTTCTTACTTATAGCATTATCATTTGGGACATGTAAGTGAGAAATACTTGTAAAGACTTCATAAAGATGGAGTCCTAGGATCTTTTGATTGGGAATCAATAAACACATATGAATTGTATATTTGTGGAAAAATGAATAAAAAATCCATTCAATAAGAAAACTAGTGGACTATTAGATCTCATACACTCGAATGTGTGGAGACAATTAAGTACACAAGCCACTGGTAGATATAGCTACTTCATTACATTCATAGATGATTACAGCAAACATGGTTATATCTATCTAATTAGACATATTTAAGTCATTTGATTGGATCGGGGTGGTGAATACATGAGCCTAGATGAGCCTATAGTTTGATGAATATCTAAGAGAATGTGGTGTAGTATCACAACTCACACCTCCAAGAACACCTCAGTGAAATGGTGTGTTAAGAGGTTAACATCAAATAAGCTTTCATCCAAGATATATAAATGTTTATTTGTGCGGTATCCTAAATAGACTAAACGATAATATTTCTATAATCCTAGTAAGAATAATATATTCATTCATAGGACTGGTGTGTTTCTAGAGAAAGAACTTATTCTTTGTAACATTCTCAAATACGTTAGGATTTATATATAAGGAAAATATATCCAAATGGAATCGAATCGGATTGAAACAGGTTGAAAAATTGAAGAATGCTGCACATTGCCCAGATTAACATACGTTAATCTGGAGCATACTAAGGAATAATGTACGTTGTTCATCCTAAAAAATAACACACGTTAATTTGAAATTAACGTACGTTAACGACCAATAGAGCTGTTTTTAAAAAGGCTTGAAAACACTTCATTTCGACCCAAAACAGCCTAAAACATTTCCCAGAAGTTCTCTCAACTTCCAGAAGTTATCCTAAGGTGTTCTAATCATCGAAACAACCAACAAATACAAGAATTATAGCAGATTAATCACAGAATCATGCTCTAAAGATGAGTTTCTCTATTTTAGGGTTTTTAAAGAGGAATTTCTTATTTTGATCCTAATTTGATGTGTAAAATAGATGTGTTTGGTATGGTTTTGATGGGTTTTTGGTGTAGATCATTAATCTATCAACCAGAAACTTCAAAACATAAGATTTGAGCATGATTCAAGAATTTTGAACTTTTGGAAAACTTATGAATTATAGATTTCTAGAAAGATAGAAAGTTGTAATAGGTTTGGTTGATGATTAGTAACTGGTTGGATGATAGAAAACATCATCTAGTTGCCTTAGGAAAGATTGGATATAGAGGAAGCTTACTAAAATGTTGAATTTTGATGGATATTTGGATTTTGATGATTCTGAAAGTAGAATCATTGTTGAATTGGTTAAGTAATACCATATTTGTGATTAAATTCGTACAGGATAATCTATACGACGAGAGGTGTGGTTTTGGGAGTAGAGATTTAGTCGAGTTTTGGATGTATTTTGAGGTAAGTGTTCTTACGCTTACTAAATTGACTAGTAATTAATAAAATGACGTTGATTGAGCAAAATAAAGGTAGTTGGCCTATAATGCTATGTTGAGTTGATAGGTTTGTAGTTGAATTATAATGATTGAAATATTCGGACAAAGGAAATTGTATGATTTATTGTTGATCGATATGGATTGTTTACCTGTGTGGTATGATTAAAATGAATATTGATTAAATACCTATATGGTATTGTCTGTTTTGCTCTGTGTGAGCTAGGATAATACGATTATTGTTGTGACGCCTAAATTCGGATACAATTTCATAATTTATTTATTTATTTCTCCAAGAAATGATATTCAAACTCGAATGTCATTTGTATTTATAGAAAAATATAATTTAACATAAAAACCAAAGTAAAATATATCGGAGGAATAAAATTTAATTCATTTAAATTTAAAACTCACAACTCTTTTCATCAAACCGGTTTACAGAGTTTAAGCAAACCCAAAACCCAAATACATCATAGATTTGTACAAATCATTAAAAATACCATGCACTATGTATGCTTATCATGTACAAGAAAAATTTGATACTCAATGCACTGCCCACCTTCAATATTCTCGCAATTACGTCGTTACTTGAGTCGCAAGAAACCACTAACTTCAATTATCTGCCGAGCAAAACAGGCATAAAATATGCGTGAGTTATAAAAACTCAGTAAACAACAATACCATAATAGGTCAACTTCCTTTTTACTTAAACATAATAATTTTGTTTATATACACATTTCAAACACAAGAAAAATGAAAATTTTAAATCTCTATCACTCAT
>CANYCX010062040.1:0-19169 GCA_948193385.1 Breynia disticha f. nivosa
AAGTTCACGTGTGAGAAACAGTTTGGCTAAAAGTGTAATATGTTAACAGTAAAATAACATAATAACAATAATAATTTAAAATATACACAAAACCTCAATAACCAAACATTTAGTGACAAAACTCAAAAACCAAACTTAAAAAAGTCTACTGGGGGTAATTACCTCCTCCTATGTTTGGGTCTCCCAAGTATAGAAGTAATTTTTTTATATTTTTTGTTTGAAACTTTGTTGCTTGATCCTGTAAGAGATTATTTTTTCAAACTTTTCTGTCCACTTTTTTTTTTCATGTGAGAGCTTTATTTCAAGCTTTTCTGCTCATTTTTTTTTCTTCATGTGAGAGCTATATTTCAAGCGTTTCTACTCACTTTTTTCTTTATGTGAGCTTTATTTCAAGCTTTTCTACTCACTGTTTTTTTTCATGTGAGATCTATATTTTAAACTTTTCTACTCACTTTTTTTCTTCATGTGAGAGCTATATTCCAAGCTTTTATACTCACTTTTTTTTTCTTCTTGTGAGAGCTATATTTCAAGCTTTTATACTCACTTTTTTTTTCATGTGAGAGCTATATTTCAAGCGTTTTTACTCACTTTTTTCTTTCATGTGAGAGCTATATTTCAAACTTTACTACTCACTATTTTCTTTTTTATGTGAGAGCTTTATTTCAAGCTTTTTTACTCATTTTTTTTCTTCATGTGAGCTTCGTATACTGCAAGATTTTCTTACAATGTAAGAGTATAAAGTATATTTATACATGTTTGTATTATAAATGCTCATATAATAAAGAGACAAAATTCTCTAGTGTCCATAAGTAGTTCTAGCTCATGTCAATAACCCATTTCAATAATGGGAATAAGCAGAATGTATTAATCACTAACATATTTATTGAAGTAACATGTCGATATAATGGAAAAAAATTGATAAACTCAATTTTCTCAAGATGAAAATATTGAAGAGTACTAAATATTTGTGAAAATTACTTAATCTCAAAATAATAAATATTCTAACCTTTGGAATTTCCTCAAGTTTTTCTTCATATTGCATTGTGTCACTTTGTACGCAACTGTGCCAGAGTATATAGACTCTTGAACTTTAGAAGAATACATTTCTGACGCACCACCACAAATTTTGCTGAGAAACTTAGCCATAAAAATGCTATTGATTTTGCATTTCCTTCAAGCCTTGGTCGTAGCAATTGCAAGGCACATTATATGTTTTAATTTTTTTTATAAAGCCTATTATTTGTCACTGTCCAAGACATCTTTATCCATCGACAACAATGTAAGCAACTTATTATATGAGATAAAATTATATGATAATCATACAAGTAGGCTACACAATACGGATTCATTTTTCTTTCCTCTTATAATAGCAAATTAATCACAATTAAAAATGTTCGATTGCGACACAGAATTTCAATCAAGGCTGACACTATTACCTTCTATTCAATGAAACTACAAGAGTACTTGGAGGCACATGAAAACATCAACCCAAATGAGCTGAAGGATAATTCATTTCTAATCAACATTAATTTGGACAACATAGCCAAAAGAAGTAACCAAAGAACATTATTGAACATGTTCTTGTATAAGGATAAAATAATAAGGAGTGGGATGAGATGGAAGCAATTCATGTAAAATTTTTCTAAATCCAAATTCATGCATCAATTTCTTGTACATACCTTTTAATTTCATTAGTCTCTCGAAAGAAAGAAGTGTTATTACAAATTGATCTCTTGGCTGGAATGCTAAGAATGGCTCCAATATTGCCTGACTAAAGCTTATCGCAAGGAAGAGTATTTGATCAAATGGATCCTTGTTCTAAATTCAGTGCGGTATCAATGGTAAACCTACAAGTCATGTTTCTGCAACTAGGTTTTTGCATATCAATGCATTAACCCAATCAGGGTAAAAGCAAGGTGGAGAAAAAGGAATGAACAAAATTTTATGTCTAAAAGTAAAATTGTTCCTTCACTCCCAGTTTATTTAGGTTATTCGTCTAAAAAAATTACTGCAAAGATCACCGAAAGGTATAGAGCAAACTAGCTAATTATTTTCCAATGAAATCAGAGACTTTGCCCTTCTTGACCCATTCATAATCTAATGAAAAAAAAAGCCTTACAGATTAGCATTCTTTGGTTTATGAGGAGGCAAGATATCTCCAATATCTTCAACATTGGACAAGCTAAATGGTTTTGGTACATACAAAACGTGAACATGTATTGGACTACAAATTTTTAAGTCTTATTGATTGGTAATCACAATCAACTAAACTACCGAATTGAGAAGTTAGAATTTACAAGTTTTTATACACATTATAAAAACTAGCTATGGTAAAATATGCTCACAGGTGAATAAATTTGTGAAATTGAATGAGACAAATAAATTCTTCTAACTTCTATAATCTGCTACTTGAAATATGTAGAAGCCATGATCATATAAGTGTACGTCTACATATACATTCTGCTAGAAATTACCTCCAGTTGGACACGATCTCCAACAATAACTTATGGTTGCTTCTCTTCAATCAGGTGCAATTTTTAAGATAGGCAAAGACTTTTTGTTCATTCCCACATACGGCGCCAATTGTTGTTGCCTCGAATCTGCAACACAATAAGTGTAATTAAGCTCAATCCCGAACGAGTCACGTGCGCTTTAAATCCTGCAAAATGAGATGAAGGTGAGGCCGGTTGGTCCTCTGGGGACTCTCCGACACTCAAGTCAGTATGTATTCTGATAGAACTTTGATCGAGTCAAGAGTATGAGAGGGCCCCTTAAATGAAATGGAAATGACCTCAATTTATAGAGTTAATAGAGGTAATCACGCAATTAGACATGTAAACACAATTAATGAGAGTTAATTTAGTAAATAATGTAAACACAATTAATGAGAGTTAATTTAGTAAATAATATTAATAATATTATTTTTATTATTTTATTTCTATAATTAGGTTTAATGGACTTGAGTCCATATTATATCACTTTATATAGTTTAGACAAAAGAATTATATGTTTGGTGTTGCGGTAGAAAGTATAGTGAGGTGAAAAAATAAAATTTTGTTGATGACATTGCCGTGTGTTTGATTAACTTTAAATTTTTTTTAAATTATGGTGAGTTAACACAATTTTATAACAAAATAGAGTTTTGGAAAATAAGAAAAAATATATTTTTTTTAAAAATGGAGTTTGGCTACCATAATTTTTTATTTAATTTGACAAAAATATTCTCTTCATCACGTAAATAAGATTTAATTGTCAAATACATTAAAACATTATGTAAACACATCAAAGTCATATTTTAACATATTAAGTCACAAAAAATAAGTTTGTATAATCTCATTCATCAATTTATATAATTTTTATATTTATTATTCTTTATAATATATTTTGAAACAAAATAATTTTTTGGTCATTTGATGTCTCAACTGTAATTTTTTACACAAATTTTGTTTAAAGATTAAAATACATAATCAAACACAATAATTATATTCATAAAATTCTGTTTTAAAATTACTGTTTAGAAAATTATGTTTTGTTATTAGACCTTTTATCATCACAACACCAAACAAAACCAATACAATAAAGAACGATTTATTTTGTTTGTTTTAAAAGTTTAAATAAAATGTGAGTGATTTTTAGGATTGACAATTTTAGACACAACCAATTTAAACAACATAACATGATGCAAAATGAGATTAAACGAGTTTAAATTTGATATAAATGAGTTGACGTCATAATCCATTTAAAATAAATTAGTTAAACTTAGAGTATCTTCAATGGAGATAGCTAAATTTAAAGAGGATTTTTAGGTGAATAAAGAGTATGTAAAATTATAAAGAGTAAAACTAAATAGAAACTTTAATGTGAATCTTTATTTATGTTCTTTAATTCATTTATTCTACAAGATCATAGTTTAAAAGAAGAACTAAAAGTCATAAATATAGAACCATTAATGTCAAATTAATCAAATTAATGTGCCATCATCTATACGCACACAAATTTTTTCATAAATAAATTATGAAAAAAATATTTAGAATTCAAAAAAAAACTTATAATATTTCATACAAAAGTGATAATTAAAAATGGAAATAATAAAAACGATTATTTTTTAAGAATACACAAGTTTATTAATTTACACATTAATTAAGAAATATAAAAACAATTTATGCATGAAAAAGAAGATAAAGAGTTAAAATTGGTTCTTTTATTTTAGAGAGTGAAGTTAACTCTTTAATTTATATTTAAAAATAAAGAACCAAATAAAGAGTGGATTGGACCAGTTTTTTTTGTAAAACTCTTTATTATAAAGAACAAATTAAAAATAAAGAGAGCATTGGAGATGCTCTTACTCATTAATGACACAACCTGTCTACAAATAACAAAGTATGTGTACAGAATGAAACTTGTCAAAAGTTTGCATCATATTTTCAGTTGGACATTATAGTAATTTTTTAGTGAAATCTCTCATTTTAAGTATTTTGTATTTGTATTTAATTTACTTTTATTTAGAATATTATTGTATATTTTTTAGTTGATATTATAAATGGATATTTATTGTTTTAGTTGAAATTATTTTGATGTTAATGTGTATTAATTTGTGTATTAAAAATAAATTAAAAAATTTAACAAATTATACATGACCTATTTACAATATATATATCGTGGTGCGTAACTTTTTAATAAATGGATCAAATTCAAATAGAATATAAATGAGTTCGGATTGTAATCGTACCAATCTGTTTAAAATTCAAGAATAAATTAATTTGAGTTATAAACGGATTGAGGTGTTTAAAATGATCATACTTGAATTGTAAGGACCAGTTAAAATAAAATGGATCAAGCAATGAAGCTCTTTACAATTTTTCTAAATAGAGAATGAACAAAATAATTTTATATTTTAGAAAGTGATTTTTTTTTATTCTAATGACGTTCTTTAAATGAATTTTAAAAATTTAATAGATGAATGTGATAGAATAATTTAAATAAATTATTAAATAGATAAATAAAAAAAGAAAAAAATTATATATAATTAAAGATTAAGCTAGAACAAAGAATATAAAGAGTGACTATGATAATCTATTTTAACTAGCCAATTTCACTATTTTCTTTAGTTTATAAAATAAAGCGTGAGATAAAAATAGTATTAAAATATATATTTTTTTAGATTAGTTTCTTTAAAATAGATAAATAAAATAAGTTTTTAAAAAGTATATTAGAAATTCTCTTACAATGTGTTTGCATGAGAATTTCGGAGATAGATCAAGTTTTTATAAGGTTTTATAAAATCTTATTTAGAGAATTTTTTTATCAATATTTAAATATTTTAGAGGTTTTAAAATATTTTAAATTTTTAATTTAACAACTTACCAAATTAGTGTTTAAAAACTATGTTATTTTATAATTTTTTACTTTTTTTAGATTTCAATAGATTTTAATTAAAATATGTCATTTTATATTTTTTGTCTTATTTTAAGTGTCAAAAAATATATTTTAAGTGTCTAAAATAAATTTCGTAATTTATTTTTTTCACAAAAATATTACTAAAATAACTCTCATATATTAATAATAGAATTTCATAATTCTAAAAAATATTTAACTTATATAACAATTACTACATTCTTTTATATATTTTTTTACTTAAAATAAAATTATACTTTTATTAGATTAATTCAGTTGATTAACTAATATTGAATAAAAAAAATTTAAAAATATAATATTGAATAATTTTTTATATAATAAAAAATTGACACTTAAAATATAAGAAAAAAAATTAAATTTTATTTAAATTTTTGCTGAGCTGGACGAATACAAGAGCAATGGAAAACAAAGAGTGATGAAGCAGAGAATTTCCTCCTATTGGTACTAACTACTCTCTCCCCACTTCTTCCCACCCTCACTCACCATGGGGTGGTCTATTGCTCTCCACGGCGGCGCCGGAGACATCCCTCTCTCCCTCCCTCCTGAGCGCCGCCTCCCCCGTGAAGCCGCTCTACGCCACTGCCTTCAACTTGGTGTCTCCGCCCTCCAGTCAAACAAACACCCCCTTGACGTTGTCGAACTTGTGGTACATTCAACATACTGTTTTTGATCGCTACTCACTTGGATTCTATTAGAACAAAAATTTCTACTTTCTGGTTTGGTAAACTTTGGTTTGTTTTGCTTTTGCGGAAACATCTTGAGCAGTAGAGTTTTTCTCTTGTTTGATACTCTGCTGCTTTTTGAATAAAAATTTTTAATAATAGAAACATATTTGGTAGTTCTTATACATGAAATTTATGTATATGGTGATGTAGGTGAGAGAGTTGGAGAACCATCCAAACTTTAATGCAGGGAAAGGGTCTGTATTGACAAGTGCAGGGACAGTGGAGATGGAAGCTTGTATTATGGATGGTAAGACTAAGAGGTGTGGAGCTGTTTCTGGACTTACCACTGTTGTTAATGCCATTGCACTTGCTAGAATGGTCATGGAAAAGACTCCTCACATTTATCTTGGTTTTGATGGTGCTGAGGCTTTTGCTAGAGAGCAGGTTTGTCCCTTTGTTTATTTGTGATTTTCGTTGATTGTGTGATCAAAGATGGGATCTTTAAGTCATTTTGTTTGCGTCTGAGGGAATTTTTTTTCAAGATTTATTGTAACCATTGACGATCACTTTTAATCTTGAATCATAGTTCTTAAATCCTTAATTCTAAACTTTTCGAGTTGTAATTATTTGGATTGATGTCGGAGACACTACTTTCTCATTGTTGGTCTTTGTTTTCCCCCCCCTGTGACCTTTGTACAACTTAAGAATTCAAATTGGACAGGCAAGTTTTGAAATGAAGCATGATTAAGACACTATATGAATCATATGATGGACGCCAATTTAGTGGTGTTTTCAGGTTATGAAACTCAAAAAAATCACATGAATGTTTGTGCAATTGTGCAAGGTAGATATATATCACATAAATTGCCATCCCTGTGGGATAGTTTATCTTGCTGCTGGTGAATTTGACGGCCTTATGTGAAGTATGAACTTGTACATTCATTGCTGTATCGACATAAGTTCTTCTAAAACTTATTTCATCAATTGTAGTTACATCAACATCGAAGGCATCTCTATTAATTGAAACTATTGGTTGCTGACTTCGATATTTTGAACTGACTAGGGCGTTGAAACTGTTGATCCAAGCCATTTTGTTACTCCAGAAAATATTGAGCGGCTAAATCAGGCCAAAGAAGCTGACAGGGTCCAGGTAGATTGTCTAATCTATTCATGTAGAATTACTAGATCTGTTGTCTCTGTTGAAGTCCGTCAATATTGACAGCACTAAACAAAAATTATCTGTTGCTATACTTTCTGGAATTTTAGGATGAATCCTTTCTTAGAATTATTGTACCTGTTTATCCTTTACAAGTATACCATTTGAGGTTTTATCATCCTCTGCTGTTTTTACTACAGCATTTAATTTTCGGTTTGCATGTCCAGATAGATTATACACAACCCATTACTAAAGAGAAGGAAACTGAAACACCAGCTTCTAATGGGGATAGCCAAATTGGAACTGTCGGATGTGTAGCAGTTGATAACAATGGAAACTTAGCTGCAGCAACATCTACTGGTGGACTAGTAAACAAAATGGTTGGTCGGATTGGTGATACGCCAATAATAGGCGCAGGGACTTATGCGAACGATCTTTGTGCAATTTCTGCCACTGGAAGAGGAGAAGCTATTATGCGAGGTACTGTTGCAAGGGATGTAGCTTCTCTTATGGAGTACAAAGGTCTGTCTCTAAAAGAGGCAGCAGCTTATGTCGTTGAACACAATCCCAAAGGCTGTGTCGGTTTGGTAGGCGTGTCTGCGACGGGAGAGGTGGCTATGCCATTCAATACAACAGGAATGTTCCGTGCCTGTGCTACTGAAGATGGATATTCAGAAATAGGAATATGGCCAGCCGTGAATAATTGAAAACTTCGGTTCTGGTAGTTTGATCTGTTTCTTCGTCAAATTCAAGCTGGAATCTGCTCGGAACAACAATTCTCTAGGAATGGTTGCTTTCAGAATTTGTTTTCCTTACAGACGTGTGTTATTAGCAGGAACCTAATTCTGAAACTGATTGTTGGTGGTGTAACCACTGACAACCCTACCTTTCACATGCGGTTTTACAAAATTCTAAAGAAGTTTGTATTGCAAATTTGGATTCAATGTACAAGATATTCTGGATCATATCTCTTTTCCTTTATGGTAGGTATATTAATTTTTCTATGGAGACAATGAGTATTGATTTTATTTTTTATTTTATCTTTGCAGAAGAGTTCAATCTTGGAAATTATCCAACTTCTGGAATTATTAAGCCAAGTTGCTCTCTTCAATGTTCCTTATTGATGATTGATTCAGATTTTCAATAGTAAGCGCAAGGAATTGATAGCAGCGTTCAAATATTATTATTTATAACATCAATAGTGTAAATATTAAATTTGTTATTAAATTTGTATTGTTTGTATTTATAAATTTTATTATCAGAGTTATACATGGTATTGAGAGGGCACGTGTAGTTGTGTACATTGATGGTGAGCAGCATATTATTGCTTGTCAAAATCCTGGTTTAAAAATGTGGCCAAGAGACACCTAGCAAAGCCGTAGACGTGGCACTATAAGACGAACAAGTTTGACTCCAGAGACAAGTCACATCCTTCATTGCTGTGCCTATAAACACCACAGCTTACAAGTCTGTGAAGAAAGCGAGAAGGAAAAAAGCCGTTCTTTCTGTATGTTCTTTATGCTATGGAACTCTCTCATGACGATGAGGCTGACGAGAAAATCCTGGCAAATTATCGAGAGATAAAATCAGAACTTCCAAAAGGGAGGAGCTGGGTAAGTACAACTGACACCATGTGGCAGTACCAAGGGTTTTGGTACACCGCGACGATGACTTTGCCGGGAGTTTTGTGGACGCAACAGCATTTCCAAGCTCGACCAACCGATATTTTCTTGGTGAGCTCTCCAAAATGTGGTTCTACTTGGTTTAAGGCTCTTGTTTTCTCCATTGTGCACCGAACCAAGTTTAGTTTTTGTAACCATCCTTTACTCACAAATAACCCTCATGAGTGTGTTCCTTTCATGGAGCTAAGATCCTACCGGGAACAATCTGCGAAAAAACTAGAGCTCCTTCCTTCGCCTCGAGTAATCGCTTCTCACATTTCCTACACTTCGTTGCCTGAATCAATTATAAACTCAGATTGCAAAATTGTGTATGTTTGTCGAAACCCGAAAGACGTGTTCGTTTCGCTGTGGCATTTTGCCGTTAAGATCAGAGGCAAAGATGATTTCCCATTCCAAGAAGCATTTGATTTATTCTGCAATGGAATTTCTCCAGCAGGACCCTTTTGGGAGCATGTGTTGGGTTATTGGACTCAGAGCTTGGCATCACCAAACGAATTATTGTTTATAAAATACGAGGAAATGAGAGAGAAGCCATTAGAAGTTGCAAAGAAGCTGGCAAACTTCCTAGGCTGCTGTTTCTCCTTGCAGGAAGAAGAGGGTGGAGTGGTGGACGAAATTCTTCAACCATGTAGTTTCGATAATATGAGGAATCTGGAGGTGAATAAGACGGGAATTTCTGTGGAAAATATAAGAAATGATGTGTTCTTTCGTGAAGGAAAGGTTGGAGATTGGAAAAGTCATTTGAGTGGTGATATGATCGATCGTCTTGATAGAATTACTGACAACAAATTTGGTAGAACAGGCTTAAAATTATGAACATGACCACAACAGAATGTATTTTGATGGAAAAATGCTGTGCGCATATTTTGTTTCATTTTACTGTAGTAAAGGTACTAATATAGCAACAAATAAATCTATATTTATATACAGCAACGGTGAGACCTATGGGTGCTGGCGAAACCCCTCTAAGAGGGGTTTTATCAGTCTATTAATAGCAGGTGTTCTGCCGTCTACCATTAAGTGGTAGGGGCATCACCCACTTTTACAGGAGGCGTAGTGGAGTGGACGGTCGACAGTGGAGCATCTGGAGAAGATGAAAGAACTTTTTGAATCACATCAGTACAAAACAACTCAACATTAGCTTGTTTCTTATGCCAATTGTCCGGCGTCTGTTCCAGTTGATGGAAAACATCAAGAGTAATCAGAGTTCTAAAAAGGAGTACTATGTTGATCCATTTAAGAAAGGGTTTGAGAATAATGTTTATTTTTGGATCTAACGTTTGGTTTGGTTTAAGTATAATATTACATCTAATTTTTTTTAGTTCAATTTGATGTCTAACTTTTTCATTCCAATTCAATGTCTAACATTTTTATTTTAACTCAATTAAGGTGATAATTAGTACACTAAAGTTATATTGAAACATTAAATTGTAATTTTTAACATTATTAAATAACTCAAAAATTAAAACAAATCCAAACTTATTACTAAGTTTTTTTTGTCAGTCAAATCCACAAAGACAACTACTTTTGGGTAACAACTGCCAAAAATAATTTTATTTCAATCTTAAATCACCAATTCTGTTACTAAAAAAATGAGATTCTACCATAATTTTACAAACTAAAGACCTAACTTGAACTATAGTGTAAACAATAATTATCAAATTAGACATAGAAAAAATAGAACTCAATATTATACTTTAAACAAAATATTAAGCTCCAAATTATTGAACCTTATCCCAAAGATTTGAGTATTGCCATTGTCGTTATAAAAAAAGAGATAAAGTTCATTTTTTAGACTAACTTTTTGTTTAAAGTATAATATTGAGTCCAGTCTTTTTTGATTCAATTCGATGTCTAACGTTTTCATTGTAGCTCAATTAAGTTATTGATTAGTACACTAATAAATATAAGCTTATGTGTTGCTGACAGTATTACATTAGAGTTCCATTGAAACGTTAAATTGTAATCTTTAAAGTCATCAGTTCAAAACAACATTATTTTATTATGATAAGTGAGACTAAATTACCCAAATAATTCAAAAAATAAAACAAATCCAAAATTTTTACTAAATTTTTTCTGTTAAACTCACAAAGACAACTTTTTTTGAGTAACAACTACCAGAAATAACTTTATTTCAATATTAAATCATCAATTCTGCTACTAAAAATAATATTCTACCAATTTTTACAAACCAATGACCTTAACTTGAACTATAGTGTAAATGTTAAGTATCAAATTGGACCCAAAAAAAATTGAATTCAATATTGTACTTTGAATGAAATGTTAAACCCGAATGTAAAAAAGGGAGAAGAAAGAGCAAACTAAAAGTAAAGAGTTAAAAATAGAGATGGAGAAGTCAAAAGAGTTACCCCATGAGTTACCCCATTGGAACATTCTCAGCCTCCTTATAATATTGGTCAAATTACACATATATAATTTTTAAAATAGCATTTTTCACAAATGTCATCTTAAGAAAGAAATCTCAAGAATGTTATCTTTGATGATTCTATTTTCTATATTGCCGCATATAAGTTTTTTTTACATTTTTTTTATGAATTGTCATCTTATGGTCAACTTGTAATAGAAAAAATAAAGTTGATAATACGTTGACAAAACGTTAAAACAAAAAATTAAAAAAATAAATAATCAAACCCTATTTCCCAAATCAGTAATATCTATCGCCGTCAAATTCCGTCAAATTGAATACACGAACAAAGTTGACCAAAAGTTGACAAAAAATAAACTACAGATATGACAACAAGTTGACAATAACTTAGCAAGTTAAACTCTATTTTTCAAACAACAAAATGCATTATTTTCAAGTTAATTATACATAAAAAAAATAAAAATATTTTGGGTAACTCATATTCTAGTGTTTACCATCTTTCATTGCTGTGATTGTTGAAAATGATGGTTCTTAGCTGCACAAATTGCTGAGTTGCTTGTCCAAAAGTTCAATAATGGAACTTCAAGAGTAGGGGCCATCACAATGACTATTCTTATTTCGATAGGATGGTCTAAGAAAGATTTGATACCAATAACCCAAAGAACAAACCAAAAAGCATCCCAGACTTGGCATTTTGCAATGAAATGATTCGCATAATACGCGTGTCACTTGATGATTAAAAAAGGGGTATAGTTGTTTCATGCAACAGTTAATTGCTAAGAAAAACAGCAGAATACCAAAATATACTATGTTGAATGATCATTTTTCCACCAAAATGTATTGATGAAACTTTCTTCTTTCTTTAGGATTTTGTAATGATCCAAGAAAACTACATACATGTATGAACAGAAAAACCTCTCAGATTCTTTATATCCACATTAATATTGTTTATATCCACATTTCTTTATAATATCTCCTAAATCTCGATTACATCCATATAAATCTCTTCTAATTTTTCATATTCCACAATCCTTTTTTATTTCTATTATACTCCCGGCGCATACTTCATTGTTGCACCTTCAGCATTTTATCTAAATCAATATATTTATTTATTATAATTAATAATTAATTATATTCTTTATCTTCTAATAATTCATTGTATTTCATTGCAGTTAATTCTGTTCTTGGCGAGTTTAAAACAAAGAAAGAAACGAACAATGGCTCACACACCGGCTTATTAAATCTTTCACCGAGTTGAGTCGGAATACGTGACAAAGTCACTGCATTATTGATCGCCCCGGTTTGATTCAACTTAAAATAATCCGCAGTCCTAATCGAAATACTCTTGGCCAAAGTAACTCTTTCCGGTGCATCGATGTCATCATCTGTCTCACCAAACCGGTTTCTCATAACTGAAACCTGACTCAAAACCTTCACAAGCTCATTATTCGCAGCTCTCAATTCATTATTCTCCTGACGAAGCAATTCCATTTTGCTGCTCAATGTTTGAAGCCTGGAAAAACAGGTTTAGTAATGATCACACAATTATTGATACTCCAAAATGAGAGAGAGGGGAAAGTTGGTGTAAGGTACGCAAGTTTTGATTGCTGCTTTGCCAAAAAAAGTATTTTTTAACTTAATATATACATTTGGTAAAGATAACAATAGTTTCAAAAAAATGTTATTATAGGAACATGTTTAACTGACGTGGAAAAATAATTTTAAGATGATGTTGGGTAACCTTTGTTTTACGATACTCTTTATTTTATCAATTCTTTATTTACTCCTTAATTTAATTTAGATTTCTAATAATTCAGACTGCATCAGACTCTTTATATCTATACAAAATTTAGGAGTTGCTTTATGTCTCCTTAAATATAAAGAGTGAGTGTAGATGTTCCTAAAAATTAAGCTAAGGAAGATGAAATAAGGAGTTTAATGAAGAATAATCTTTGTTTATAGATTAACTAAAAAAGAGGAGTTAAGATAATGAGAGAATGCTCTTATAAACAAATCGATGACTAGTTGCATAAAAAGTCACTAAAGTAGTTTTTTTTAGTTTATCAAAATTATTAAAGTGACATTCTTTATAATAAAGTCACTAAATTGAATTAAAAATTCACTCAAGTTTAATATACTTTTAATTCTGTCAAATTAGTGCGTCACGTTATATTCAATTGTTAAGTTACATAAAACTAATATTTTTACAGTTTTACAGATTTTGTTGACTCAATTGTGTGTAAGTTCACAAGCATTTTGTAATTTACGCACAATTGAAGAGTGTTCTATTTCTTAAATTTACTACACAAAATATTGTAGTTTCCAACCAAACTTTTTCGATGAAAAATTTGTGTAATAAAAATCCGAACTAATTTTTGCCAAAAAATAATTTTCGACGAAATTCGTGGACATTTTTTGATCATCGGTAATTTGTAAAATTTCGTCAACATGATTTTTTGGCGATTTCTGATGAATTTCGTTGGAAATTTTCGGTAAAATTCGTTCAAATTTTTTGATTGCAAAAGAATTATATTTTTTGGCAAAAAAATTGCACTTTTTCTTTAAATAAAGTATTTTGATAAAAAAAAATGTTCGCAGTTTTTAAGTTATGTAGAGCATAACTAAATTGTTTTTAGTCAATGTTTAAATGTGAACTTTAAAATATAAATTAAATAATAACTAAATTTGAATATTCAGTGATTTTTAAATTACAAATTTTTCAGTTAATTATTATATAAGTAATGCTAATTTATGTGATTTGACAATTGAAAATGACATAACATATTAATTTTATAAGAATAAAATTAAAGTGATTTTAGTTAATTTTTAAACTCACTTTAGTGATTTTGTTATAAAAAAATATTACTTTAATAAATTTAGTAAACTAAAAGAGTTATTTCAATGATTTTCTGTACAATTAACTCACAAAACCACCCTTCGCATGGATGTCTACTATTTATCTATATAAATATATTAAGACTGTAACACTCAAATCAGCCACAACTAGAGCTGTCAAAACGTGTCGGCGTGTCGTGTTCGTGTCGTGTCAGTATACTCTGTTGACACATTTACACGCGACACGAACACGACACGATTAATAAACGGGTCAAAATTCCAAACACGAACACGACCTTTTTATTACACGGGTTGACACGACACGACACGTTTAACACGTTTAGTTTGAGAAGTTTAAATTACGACACGACCCAACACGACCCGACACATTTATTATATAATTACCCGACACGACCCGAATAAAAGTGAAATAAAATTGTTCTTACAATGTCATTAGTCATTAATAGTCAATTACATGTCAATATGGTTCTTAAAATCAAACATACAAGAAGACAAGATCCGGGAATAATTGCATTTGTGTGCTCGGAGAATGTAACAAGCAACCATTGCCAACAGCAGCTCTCACAAACTGTGCAGCAGCAGCTGCATTTGGACCAGATCCAGACCCAGAAAGAGACCTCTCACATACCTTCGAAATAAGCAACAAGGGAATTAGAAATACACTATGTCATTTCGTCCAGAGCTTGAATAGTCACACTTTCAATGAGAAATTTAGAATGAACTGGAAACCATAACATGCATACCACAAGACTGCCATTGTCTAAAGTAGTTGTGTATCTTAACGTCCAGAAATCCCGTCTTGAGGCTAGAGTAGTTGGAGCATATGTCTGCAGCAGTTTTGAATTTGAATATAAGCAGAAAATGAAAATTATAAACGGAGTAGAAATAAAAATGAAGAATTACAAGCACATTTACCTGACAGTAAACAAGTTCAATCATCCCACCATTGCCAGCAGGAAACATAGTGAAAACTTCAAGGTTCCGACAGTCACGGAACCAAGATGGACGATATTTAAGAATCTCTGCGATCTGTCAAACAATTTTCTAAATTTAACCCTTGATAAATTTAGCACCACTTTAAGGAACAAGATGCCAAGATCCAACAGAAAATAATAAAAAACTCTAAAAGATCAAAAGATACATGAATACATACCTTCGTGGGTTCTAAACTTACAAGACTACAGGCTGGAAAGAGAAGGCGGGGCTGCGGGGGCCACGGAGGCTTGGGGAATGGAGGCAGGGGGCGGTGTGGAGACGGCTGTGTAGGCTGGGAAGAGGAGGCGGGTATGCGAGGGCTTGGGGAAGGGAGGCAGGGGCTGCAAACTAGGGAGGAGTGGAGGGAGGCGGTGTGGAGGCTAGGCAGGAGTGGAGGGAGGCAGTGTGGAGGGAGGCTTATCTTCTGCAAGCTGCGTTCAAGTTGTTGAAAATGAATTAGGGTTAGGGAGTTAGGGTTGTTTTAGGTTATTAATTTGTTATTTTTTTAATAATATTTATACGGGTCTTATGCGTGTCTTAAGAGTGTCATGTTCATATATGACACGTTTACCCGTTTATGTTAAATGGGTTAATCGTGTCATAAACGTGTCGACACGTTTATGACACGAACCCACTTTATTTTGGCGTGTCATAAACGGGTCGACACGTTTATGGCACGAACCCGTTTATACTAAACCCAAACCCTCCTAAGAACGTGTCGTGTCGTGTCAATTTTTGACAGCTCTATGCGATATACATGACATGCATGCATTTGGGAAAAAAATTATGGGCTTATGGGAGCAAATGTCTTAAAAACACTAAAATAAAATGAGGGAGTGGTGATCTGCTCTTGGGAGCGTAATGGCGATAGTATATAAAACATACGATACCGCGGCACAGTTGAGCCTCGATTCACTTATTAGTGTTCGAGCGTTCCATGCCAAGTAAGGGCAATATTCAGGCCAAGTAAAGGAGTAAAATCTTGGATATAAGTAACTTTATAACCACACACTACCGGCCAACGAGGCCCGTTTATAAACGTCAATATAATGGCCAAGAAAGGGCGTAAATTCAAATAAAAATCGGGATTATGGGTGATCATCCTAAGAAGTTCATTAGTGAACATATATTCACGTTCATAATTTCGCATGTAATGTGCTTACCTGAGTATATTTTTGGGAATGCTCATTTGGTATTAATAATGATGAATAAAGTAATTGGTGCCATCCTTGGTTTGGTTATATAAATGGTGATTGCGTTGTATGCGAAATGTCTTACTATGATTGTATGTGATTGTATGTGACATGAACTTTTGTTTATAAGTGGAATGTTGGATTATGATTGGTATGTGGACTTTGCCATTTAGTAAGCTTGATATTGCTGGAATTTAAATGGTAAACTGTCATATGGTTGGTGTTGAATATGATGATATGTACCTACGATGATGAAAGATTTAATCAAGGCTGAAGTATATGAATGTCATATTCTTGTTGATTATGGCTATGTGATATGTTTTTAAACTTGAGATTATGAATGTTTGATGATTGCTTAAGAAGGAATTATATATGTTTAGGCTGAAGGATACGAATGATTGTTGTTGTTGTTGTTTGTGAAAATGTTGTGTTTAAGATTGGAATGTGTAGTGCTTAGAGGATGAATGAGAATTGATGCCAAAAAATACTTAACAATTTGCTAGTGAATGGGTTTCTGATATTAAATGCTTAAAAGTAGTATGCGTTATCTTTTGAGAATTTGTTACGATTTCGGGTGGAAATGTGAGTAGAATATAGGCTGGAAATGCATGAGGTGTGCTTGTGACTTGTGAATTATAATGTGGTTATGTTTTGTTTTCTTACAGGAAGTCAGCAGACGACATGTGGTGGTAGCTAAGTATGCGCGGTAGCTACGACAACGTGTACTTGACCACCATAACGCGTTTGTTGGTAATGGAAACTACGCGTGGTGGGTGCGACAGCGCGTAGTCCTCTACCACCCCGCGTAGTCCCCTGTTCGCACGTTGAAATGCATGCTTATGGTGGTTAAATTTCTATTATTTATGATGAAGAAGCATTAATTTTATGAACTAAATTGCTTGAATACTTGTATGGTGTTTTGATGGGAATGTAAACTTGTTGAGCGGCTTAGCTGGGAGTCATGAGCGTGATTGAACTAATCACGAACGTGACTGTGCAACTGTCCAAGGTTTGGTTGAATTGTTTGTGTCTAAATGTGATTTTCCCTGTTCTGATTGTGTAAATGGAATATTTGAGAGGTGTTTGATTTATATGGATTGTCTATCGATTTATAGGCTTAAAGGATTATATTTGTGTGGAGGTTAGGCCGTCTAGGCCGAAGGTTCCCCTACGCATTCAGCATAACAATTTTAGGGATATGCTTACTGAGTATTTTAAATACTCACGCTTGTTTTGCTGTGTATATGTGTGCAGGTTCAGGAGGATTTTCCACGAGCGAGGTCGGAGGAGCATTTGAAAAAAAAAATAATATTAGCATGGGTTGTATTTTTTGGATGTAATAAGAATTGTCATTCTTATAAATTGTTTAGTTATACGATTTATCGTATGATCCATTTGAAAAACCATAGGTGCATGTATATATAATATATATTTAATTTTAAAATAAAAATATGTATATATATATTGTCAAAATTAGTGGTTAATTGAATTAAATCTTAGAAATTTAAGCTTCACATGATAGGTATACAACTTCGGCTGATGGGATTGTATGTTTCGATAACGTTTACGATATAGATATGATTATACATGATGTTAAGAAAAGAGAAACGTCCAATGAGTAATATTTCTATAACTAATTGTATGAAATGACATTTATACGGTTTGTGATATATTGGTAAATTAACCAAAGATTTCTCACTGAGCCCACAACTCAAACAACTATGACTTTTGATTTCAAATACAGGTACTAACAGAGATAGGCGTCTGCATTAGAGTCGATTTGTGCTAGCGATCAGATTGTATAGTTATTACCCAATCCATTCTCTCTTTTCTCGATGCCATTAGGAGATTGATTAGTCACATTGTGCATGTTTATATGATAGATGATATGTTAAAATGTTTAATGTTAGTTTTTGGATGATATGCTTATGTGAGTTGACAAATAGATGGATGTTAACTCTGATGTGTAGTTATACTTCTTATATGATGTTGAATGTTGATACAGAATAGTTGAAATGAGTACATGGTATGGAATGATAATTGTATAAGTATCAAAAGTTGAAAACTGATTGATTGCAGGTTTATATTGAGATGCAGACATTCAACATGGAAATGACATGAGCGACGTGTTGAATGATCTAGGGACGTGACTAACCAACACTAGGTCGTGCCCATGGGGGTGTTGATCAGCACGAGCCATGCTCATATGATTCCCAGTCAGCACTATGGTCAACATAGGTCGTGCTGTTGCACATTTAGCCCATTTCAAGGGAGAGAGAAAAACTCCTAGCTTTCTTCCTCCTTTCTCCAAAAAATGCTCTCCTCCAAGTCCTCCAAAAGTCCCCAAATGGGGAAGAATGGATGCCCCATTCTCTGCTTTCTTCCCTTTTAAATCCAATTACCATGCCCCTTTTTGCTGGAAAGTATGGGATAATAGAGTATATTCCCTGTCATGTTCTTTTGTCCCCTTGAAATGACTCTTTTATCCTTCATTTAAACCATCATTTTAAGGACATTCTGGTCCATTTCTTGGTGAGTCACGTGTGAGTCTCGATCGAGATTCAATGAGTCTCGATCGAGACTCATATTCTGATGCATCTTTTCCTTCGTTCAAGTCGAGTCTCGATCGAGACACTTTGGGTCTCGATCGAGACTAGTCTGCTGCCTGACTTGGTTCAACATTTCAGACCCATTCTGTCCGGGTCATGCTCCCATTCTGCTCAAGTCTCGATCGAGACACTTCGAATCTCGATCGAGACTTGCAATCTGCCCAGACAATCTCATCAATTTGGTCGAGTCTCGATTGAGACTTGGATGAGTCTCGATCGAGACATGGCTTCT
>CANYCX010062072.1:0-10636 GCA_948193385.1 Breynia disticha f. nivosa
GCTTGAGCGTTTGCCGGTGTCTATAACCTTTTCTATTAAGTTGCAATAAATTGATCTTTAGTGTCAATGATCAAACTGATGAATTAATCGGAAAAATATCTTGACTAGATTTTATTATTATTGAGTTTTTACCTTCTTTGATTTTCGCATTTGATTTTTAATTCAATTTTAATTTACTTTAGTGATTTCATTTTACTTTTATTTCATTTTAGTTTAAATTCTTCTTCAAAATAACTTCTCGCTGTTTTAATTTATTTGTTTTAGCTTTCAAACAGTTAATTTACTGGTCTCTGTGGATTCGACCCCACTTCCACTATACACAGTATATTCTCAGAGTGAGCTTTTTATATTTGTCAGTCTCGACAGCTGTCAATCTCTTAACCTTCAGCCCGAGTTTGTATTTCTTGAGTTTGTACTTACTTTCATCGAACTAGCCAGCCGAACGAACAAATTAATAAGAAAATCGAAAATGGCAAGTGGTGAGATAGCAAGAGTGTTCGCACGACATGGCAAGACAACAACATGGAATATTTGCTCATTAAAGAGAATAAATTTATGTGAGTTGAGATCATAAAGGATGTGGAATCAGATTACTACATACCTAGTAGCTATGTATATAGTGCTATTTCCAACTTATATTGGCATTTCTTTGTTATTACAACCTACAAGGAACATGTTCCTTTAATCTTATAATTTTCTCCATTAATTCAGGTTCCCTGTGTTAGATTGCCCATCATGTCATATCATTCATTCTATTGTTGATACCAATTTAGTGTAACTTGCATTTGACCAAAGAAAGATGTGATCCACGAAAACAAAATTGAAAAAGAAAAACTTCGGAGTATCCAATCCCTACGATTTATAATTTTCAGAAATTTAAACATATCAATTTCCTCTTTGGCTTCCTTTGGAGGTTTCTGATTTGGCGATACTTATTCTTAGTTATTCTCAGAATATTTACGCTCCAAATATCTTACGGATAGAACTGTCAATTTTCGATACAATAACAAGATTTGTAAGTATAGTTCTATGAAACGATATGAACGATACGAATTCAATTTATGCAATTTTTATTCCACAAATAATGATATTTGATAAAAATAAATAACACAACATAATTATGACTTGTTTTACAATTCTTTTTTATTTACAAGAGTCATGCTCTATGTTTGACTTTACGTTGACATTTCGCTGTTTTAGAATTTAATTTTACTCTCCTAATTTTCTTTGTTTACTAAAAGATGTACTTTACATTTTTTTTACAACAATTTGATTAAGTAACGTTTAAAGAAATTAGCCACCATAGTTGATGGGTAGATGATTATATTTGCTCTCGATGGCATGACATATTTTGAGCATAAAAAGTTTTTCCTTGGGTATCTATAGTTGATCTATTGCGAGTGTGAAATTTGAAATCTCACATACATTTTGCTTCAAATGAAGCTTATTGCTTCTCCTCATTTTCTCTTCTTGTAGTTCCATTTGCTCTTCTTCCTTTTTTTTTGAAGAGATCCTGAATTATCTGAGCGGTTTCAAGTTGTTAACTGTTTTAAGTAATTAGATTCTTTATTGAATGTTGTTGAAGATAAGATACCTTGAATTTGGTCATTAATACAAAAGTCAAATTTAGTTCCTATCAAATTTAGTTGCTAAATTCACATTTATTTGTAAAAATTTGAGGCTATAGATAAGACAAATCTTATCTTATCTTCTAATATGGTTGGCATTTAATATGGACAAAATCTTAGTTGTAAATTTTGTCTTTATTAAGTCATTAGAGGCCTACAAAGGGCCAAATCATACAAGCATTTGGAGAGAGTTTTTATAGAGAGAAAAATGTAAGAAACTTCACCATCATCAAAGTTGAATTCTTAGAGAGAATTGTTTTTCAGATTTGACCTCCAAGATAGATGAGTTGACCATGTGTGAGGACCATCTTGAGGGAGAAGGTAGCAAGGGTTAAGATCCAATACAGTAATTATGGGGATAACAACCACATGGAAGATATGTGTACGTATGGGGTTGCATTCGGCTATGGAGAGATGAATTGTAGAGGCATGGAGGAGGCCAATTTTATAGGTGGTGGATTTAACAAGCTTTCCTAAACCAATTATCCCTACTCAAACACATACAACTCGAGGTGGCGGGACCATCCTAACTTTGGATGGAATAAACCCTTCAAACTACCAAGCTCCACCACAACACCAAAATCTCTATTAACCTCCCATACAAAATACTTGTTCTTCCCAACCATTCCCACCAAAAGACCAACCAAGCTTCCCAAGACCTCCATTCCACAACAACATATGTATTAATGTAAAAAAACAAAAAAAAATAATTTTACCTGCCAAGGACACCACCAAGTCCGCTTTAATGAAAGAAATTTGTATGTGCAATTTAGCCAGTAACCAAGATTTTCTATAGTGCAACCTATGTACACTAGTCGGTAGAACCAAACACCAACATTTCTCTGTGATTGTACTCCGTTATATTTTGAAGACTAAGGTTATCTAAGTACAACCTATGTGCACTAGCCGTTAGAACGTGGAGCCAGAGTGTAACCTATGTACACTGGCTGACAGAACTGCGTGACTTTTCTTTGAAGACTATGGTTCTCCAAAGTGCAGCCAGTGCATTAGCCGAAAGAACTGAGCGACTCTCCTTGGAAGTCTATGGTTCTCCGGAGTGCAGCTAGTACACTAGCTGATAGAACAACTTAACTCTCTTTTTAAGACTATGGCTCTCCAGAGTGCAGTCAGTGTACCAGCTGGCAGAATTGTGTGACTTTCCTTTGACTATGGCTCTCTGGAGTGCAGCCAGTGCACTAGCTGACAAAACTGTATGACTCTCCTTTGAAGACTGGTTCTTCAGAGTGCACTAGCCGACAGAACTTTGCAACTCTCCTTTGAAGATTATGGTTTTATGAAGTGCAGCCTAAGTGCACTAGCCGGCAGAACTATTAGTACACGTCACTCTTTTTGTCATTGGAATGTGTCCTATTGTGCATTAGCTAGGCAGAGTTTTACGAAACCAGTTAACTCTTTAATCAAAACTGTCACCTACACGAATAGAAAGCAACAACAACACATATTAAATAAAAAAGAGAGCTTCTTGCCTAATACTCTTCTCCACCATTGCAATGTACTTTCAAAGACATAAACCAACATGCTACATTGTTAAGCGTTTGAAGATTATCTAACAATTGTTATCTTTAATCATCAAGCTTCCACATAATGAAACAAAAAAATAATAGCACTATACTTAGATGAATGAAACAATTGTAGCCACAACATAATAAATATAACAAAAATCAATTGCAAAAAATCAATGAAAAAGTGAATGTTTGGTCAGCATTAACATCAATTGATTTACGTAAATCAAATTGCGAATGCAACTTGCGCAATGAGACAAATCAAGAAAGACCCATCATGACATTGCTTTCAATTGAAAGAAAAAGACAAAAAACATGAAAAGCCATGTGCAGTGACATGCAATAAAAGAATACGAGAAGAAAAAACGTTTTCGATAAAGACAAACAAATATCATGAATCACTTCATTTAAAAAAATCATACAACACAGCCACTGATTCGGTATGATCAACAATCAACATAGAGAACTGCGAAGAAATGAATAACAGCAACGAAGGGTTTAACTTTTGAAGAAAAACAAAGAATATTCACTGGGAAAATTGATGGAGTGCATATTAACCGTTCAAAAATAATAAAACACTCTACTTTGAAATTCAAGGTTAATCGTGCTGCTAAACAAATCCACAGATTGCAGGGAGAATTAAAATGGCAACAATGAAACTTTTAATAGGCACAGACTCAATAAAAATAGCAATAGTGTGAAGTAAGTAAAATACTGGAGGAAAAATAAAGATAAGGTCAAAGAAGGAAGATGAAATAAAATACTATCTACATTATACTTCTTAATTATTAAATATTTAAATTATATTATAATTATAATTTCCGTCTAGCAAATAAAATAAAATTGACCCAATATTTAAAATGAACCCCATTTTAGTTCTTACAAGCTGGGTTCGACAAATTGAGGCGAAACTTCTGAAGGTCATCATTTTTAATAATTGACGAGTTATTAGGTCCATAAAATATTAAATCAAAGCTTATTACAAAGTCTACATTAATACACTATCAATACTTCTACATTTAGGAAGCTCACATATAAGAATGAAGAACTACTGTTATAGCCCATTACCTACAAACATATAGTTACGACCTGAAATACATCAAAAGCACATGGTAGTGAAAACAACCAAAATGACTCATCAAACTAAACCTATTAAGAGAAATAATATGTCACATATGTACAACATTCAAATATCAAACTTGAAATTCGAGAGAGATTGTAACCTTATCAGAAATTGTCTAAAAATAAGCTGGTCTCATTTTATTGAAGTTATGCTCAATATTATTATTATTCTGCCAAAATGATGCCTCTCTCCCCATTTACATACTTAAGCACTAAAGTATGATCAGAGTATCAAATTCTCTACTATCTAACCTTTTTTTGTAAATTTTACAAAAAAAAAAGACGTTGAACCTTCATTTTTGTTTAAGCAACAACAAATATTTAATTCAAACACTTAATATTAACTAAGCATCAGTTATTCAAATATCTGCTAACAGCAAGAGCAAACGATGCAAGTTTCTAACAGATAAGGCAAATAGCTGATATGCTAATTTTTTGGCAAAATCAAAATGGGTTAATTGAATTTACAACCAAGTAAAAACATATGGAATATAATATTGCATCAACTCACTTCTACCACACCATTAACCTTCATTCAATCTCTTCCATGTCTAAGTTGGTCTCATAATTAACAGCTCTCAATCACAAATTTCACAATATTTGGAGAATAATTATCCCATAATTAGTTGCAAGAAATGCAATATACATAACATATATATATAAATACTAATTAATTAACACAAAATTAATTAAAGCATTAAATAAAACGAACAGAATTCCGAACCTGAAATTCCATTTGATACAGCGGAAGATGAACGATACCTCGTTGAGAGTACGCTTGTATCTACAGGCGCAGACACGTCGGGATACGGGCAATGTTTCGCACCCGATCCTACACCGGAAACCGATCACCCGAGAGAAATAACCACCTATTGATTATTTACGAAGAAGAAGAGAAGTGTCTCTTCTCTCCTCTTCCTTTTTGGTGGAAGAGTGGAATGAATGAGAAATGTGGAGGAAATGTGGCTTATATAGAAGTGGAGGTACCTATTGGTAAATAGGTACTTTTTCAAGCACATTTATATTTTAGTCCATAAACTAAAAGTGTTTCTAATTTAATCCTTCGATCAAATAAATCATAATTAAGTTCCTTAACTTAATTATATTTATTCGACAAATCAAACGTCATGGGCGGAATAAATTATCCTTTCATCTCTCACTTGCACATGACAATTGCGAGTATTCTCTCTTTAGGGATTGTTTTTCCTTCTTATGTGGTGCGAGCGCGCGACCTTCAACGAAATAAGCTTATGACGGTTAAGTAGCTTAAGTATAATAGAAAATTATTCGCTATTTTCTATTTTCGGCTAAACGTGATTATTACATAGATTACTTTCCTGATATCACCAATTTCGACTCGCTTTGATCTCACGAAATTTTGTCATAAACACTAATTACATATCTTGTAAGAACCAGTGATTAACTATATTAATAAAATTTTCCACAAGAACATAGTAATTCGGGCCCTGTGTTATATGAACTCTAATGATATCTTTGGAAATAATCTTCCTTCTTTACTATTGATCCACCATATGTCATAGCATCTAACCAAAGAGTTAACGTTTGTCCACTCGTAGCTAGTGCAACCTATTTGTATAACTAATCAAATTAAACACTATGACACATGCTTCACAATAATATCAAAGTAAGAAGGGAACGTGTAGAAATCCACTTGACTGCTACTAGGTTTCATATAAGGAAAATTGAGATCAATTTGAATTTAATCATTTTCCATCCCTTGGTTGGCTTGTACACACTATACTCAATAGTGTTGTGATGTATTCTCAACTTATGAATACATGTTTATAAAATTACATCACACGAAAGCTTCGGTCTTCAGTGCAGAGAGCACCTTCCCTCAATCCACTATTTAGCCTTTTCCAAGACTGCGCTTCTGGTATTTGACAGAACTTAAATACTAGGCTAGCTTACCATTGTATTTTCATTTATAAATTCACATTCACACATTTATAAATTACATGACCCAACATATCATGACGTATTCAACGATACGATTTCTAAGCAGTATTCGGTTATTGTACGTTTTCCCAATAACTACCTAATCTTAGCATTCTATCATAAAGATAAAACTCAAGTAACACGCCCATGTGAGTAGGCTACTTCTGTCAACATGCTCTTTTAAAACTATACACAATAGTCTTACGTATAATGTTATATGTCACACAGACATTTGTCTCGTCACCAATTCCCAAGAAACCAATTTCTTTTCACATGAGATTTTAACTAATGGATCTACTTATAAAATCTCTCGTGGACTTATAAATGAAATTTAAGTTCATACTTCCTATGCAATAACGACATTCTCGACTCAAAATGATACTTGTATTCGATAACTCCTTTAAACTATTGAGTATGACTATCTTCTGAGATCGTCATATATTTTCGAGGCAGTTCAACCATAGATATTACACAAAATCTATCTTTCCAAAACTCCTTTTCGTATAATAGTTCAAACTATTCTTACATAAAAAACTTGCTTTCTTGCTTCCTACCCTCTTGGTTTATGTAAGAACCTTGCAACACTATTTCCACTTGTAGATCCTCTAACAATGCTATAAAACATTTTAACGTTTCACAAGTATCATTCATACTTCTCCTACTAATCCTACTTACAGATTAGATTTGTCTACTTCTAGCTAATACTCCTTTTAGCATAGTAAAACCATCTCTTGTATAAAACAAGTCTCAAACTTGTACGACAAGTCACTTTCTTGTCCTCAACAAGATTCTTGCTTGTTAAACAAGTTGCACTCTCATACTAAACAAGACATACTATATGTGAACTACCATAGAGTACGACACTTAATCGTTTTTGTCTATATAATTAAATATGGATACAAAACTTATTATCAAAACTAACTAATTCTTGATAAAGTTACTTGAAAACTCATTTTTTAAAGTTAACTCATACATTATTTTTATTGCGCTACATTGCTTATTATAGCCAAATGTGTATTACTAATACACAAATAAGAATAACTAAATTCACCTCAATCCATTTCTAACTCACAAAGTTTAAACACCCTTATGTTTTGTCACTTTTTATTGTGAGACACATTCTCTTAATTTAAATCTCCCTTCGAGATTTACAAGCCTAGAAATTAGACTAGTCCTCTAGACTAAATTCATTCAAGGTGAATTTCATAACAATTGAAATAGTTCCACACTTCTTTTCAACTCAGTTGAACACATCCTATAACATCCTAAAACTTATTTTTATGGAAATAATTATCAAAAATAAGATTTTTCTTATTAAAATGATGAAAAATAAATGATTAAACATAAGTGTATGAAGGTTGATTGAAGGCTGATATAAGGTTGATAGGAAATAACCAAAGAAAAGAAGGAATGCTGGAAACCAGCAAAGCACGAGCAGTGGGAGGAAACTATGCACAGTCGCTACGACCACGCGTAGTCCACTGCCCACCTCGCATAGTAGTCTATTTTTTGGGAAAAAATATAAGTCGTGTGATTTGCTCGAACCTTCAAGAAACTTTCATATGTTTTTCAGAGAAAAATACAGAGAGGAACTGAGGAATAACCAGAGACTTTGTTCTTGAGTGAAGGAAGGAGATTAACAAGAAAGAACACAAATTCTTGCAAGAAATCAACATCAAATCAACAAGGTAAGTGGTTGATAGTTGGTTTACAAGAGTTATGAAGGTTATGTTGAAAATTGGATGATTTAGTATGTTTGAACTGAAATTGAAGCTGGAAATACTTGTGATTAAGTGTTAAGGGCTTGAATGATTCTTTGTATATGATTTATAAGGTGTAAATCATGGTAAGAATGGATTTGAGGAAGATTAGGTCATTAAGGAAATTGTGAGAATTGGATGAATTATGCTTTTAAATGATATTTTGATGATTCTAATTGCAGAGTCAATATGAATGTTGATAGTTAATGAATTGTATATGATTAATTTCGTACAGGAGGATCTATCTGACGAGCGAGAGGATTTTGGGTCAGTGTTTAAATTGCTGATTTTGCTTATATTCGAGGTAAGCGTTCTATGCTTACGTGTAAGTGTTCTTACACTTACTAAAATCATTCGTAAAGGAATTCTTTTAAGGAAGAAGATAGATGTGTTAGGCTTATATATATGTAAATGTATTTGGCCTATAATGTTGTGAGTTGAGAATTGCTAGAATTAGATGAGTCAAGTTGAAGTGGAAATGAATTGGTTGATTTGGAGTTGATTTATCTATTCTAGTTGGTTGATTATGATTTTATGATATTGATTCAAAGTGAAAGAATACTAAGGCTTGAATATAAACTCTTGCTTGTTGATAATGGTATGTCTTTAACTATATATCATGGTTGATATATGATTGACACATATATACCTTAGTTGATATATAAATGATGTATAGTTGATTGTTGAAAAGCATGTGTTACTTACATTAAGAAATGTTAACATAGAGTTGATATTGATATATTGTTGATAGTTATACCTGTGTGGTATGTTTTTATACGAAATGTACTCTGTGTGAGATGTTGACATGCTTTCTTTATTTCAATTGTTGTGTGCTAAGATTGATATTATAGAAAGCATGATAAATGTGAACCTGTGTGATATCCTATACGCTCTGTGTGAGTTGTGCCTTGTGCTTTGCGATATATATTGATACGAATGTCATTCATACATTCACGTATTGCATAAGCATCTGTGTGACACTATGCATGTGCGGCTATGATATCCTATGTGGATAAGGACGTGTTGTGTGTTGTTCTGGATTGAGCTATGTGCTGCTCGAAGCCTCTCCTGTATGGTACAGAGGTATCCTCTGCTGGGTTCGATAGAGGAATTCCACTACTGTGCGCTATGGTGGACAATAACCCGGGTCATCTTATGTGGATTTGCATTATAATTGGCATTGCATACATTTTCATTCATATGATTACAGTGCTATATATGGATATCCTATGTGGATATAAAACCTGTGTGGTTCGTGATTGCTGTGTTCTATCCTGTGTGGATATAGATATGTGTGATCTAGATTGTTATGTGCTTAATTAATGAATTCCTGTGTGGACTACTGATATCTGTGTGATATAATATTTATGTGATGAGCGTTGCCTGTGTGGCTATCTTGTTTGATTATTCAATAATAAGCTGTGTGCTTTTTGTTGATAAAGTAGCTGTGTGATATGCTATGAGAAATGCTGTGTGCAACTTCTATATGATTTGGTATGGTTATGTATTTTAAGCTAGACACTTTTATATTTATACATAACCTAATAAACTTATAATGTGCTGTGTGCTAAAAGAGTGTAATTCTATATGAAAAGAGTAAAGAAATAGCCTATGTAAACAATGAAATTAAGGTATAAATTGTTATGTGCTAAATTACCTTAAGACAGGAATTGAACAGACACTTTCGAGAATTAGTACGTCCTTGTACTGATCAGCACGTCATCGTGTTGGATAATGAATCTGAATAAGAATAAACTTGTGTTTCAATATGGCACGTCGGGCCATTACGAAATTTAAGGATGAATACGACCTCGTGTTCATTAGCACACCAGTGCTAACTGAAAGTTTCCCTGCACTTCATTTAAACAAAAATTGGGTTTACACTTACTGAGTATTCCTATATACTCACCCCTTTTTATTGTTTACTTGTGGTGCAGGTATAGTAGGATAACTACGAGGAAAACTCGAGCACGTGGATTACAAACTGGATTGTTTTGAAAAGATGTTTTAAAGAAGTGTATTTTATTTGTTACATATTTAATAAATTGATGTTATAATTTAATAACTTTTTTCTATATCCATGTTTGTGTTGAAAATGTTTGGAAATAATGGATAAATGGTTTACAATTTGAGATTTAAAAATAACAAGAATTTTATTTTTGAGTCTCAGACATCCAATTACGATTATTAATGCTCTCATTAATCTGACCGCATTGGACTTCGTATCCAAAATGATCTCAATATAATTTTAGAACATACCTAACATCTAAATAATATTATTTTTTTCTCATTGCTTTGGTTAGATTAACCAATACTCAACTTCTTTTGATCCAACAGATACCACTCACATTCTATTACTTAAATCCAACAACATAGGAAAAATTGGATAAGATAGCTTTGACAGCTTATTCTTGACAAATGGAGTTACTAAAAGAATCACAAACAATTCAATACTTAATTGTTGCTTTAAGACTCTTTTAACAATTCATTCCAAAACTTAAAGACACGTCACTAAAACATTATCTTTACATTTAGAACATTCTCACTGGGATTAAGCTCCAAAACTCCCACTGAAGTTAAGAAACTACTAAGATTAAGTTCAAAACTCTCAAATTCTCGAATTCAAAACTCAAAAATTTTCACA
>CANYCX010062114.1:0-17670 GCA_948193385.1 Breynia disticha f. nivosa
AAGTTTGACATATGTTATCATTACTAATTTTTACTACTTATTATATTTTATTCCAAAAATCAAAACTTGATTTCCGAGTTTGAATATCACTTGTAGGAGGGAAGTTTATACACAAGTGATATTTAAATTCGGGGGTCACACAAACCACACAGGTTCCAAATCACATAAATACCATAACATGACATAGATACAAATGTATGCAATGAAATGTCAACGCTAATGCAAATCCATACATGATGTACCCGGGTTTTACCCACTAAAGCATACAATAGTGGGAATCCTCTATCGCACATAGCAGAGGAATGACGCACAGCTTGAGCACATAGATCTGAGCATAAAGCTCATAAATATGAACCACGCACAGCTCAGTCCAGGATAGCACACAACAAGTCCTCATCCACACAGGAATAGTCATAATCATTGCCACACAGGCTCTGTCACACATATATGCAATATGTAAATGTATGAATGTCATTTGTATTATATCAGCACACAGGATAGAAATGACATTCGTATCAATATCCATAGTAAGAATGACATTCCTATCAGTACACAGTATAAGAATGAGATTCATATCAGCACACAGTATAGCTCACACACAGCATATCAAATGCCACACAGGTATAGCTCACATAGAGCAACTCATATCCACACAGATCCCAATATACCATGCTTTCCATATCTCAGCACACAACGATAAGAAAACATGTCTACAACTCACACTGAATATATACAAAACCATACCACACAAGTATTCAATCATTATCAATTCAAGGAATACTGCACAGGTATAAACTATCATAAAACATACCACACAAGTATAATATTAACATTATATTAGCAAATGTATATCAAACATACTATATAGGTATAATATCAACTATAGGTCAACATTTATCAATGGAAAACATATATAAGGTTTCCATTAACCAATTCTAATAATCAACAAAGAATTAATCATAGATTCATTCAAACATTTATTTCGTATAACCTTATATCAACCTTTGACTAAACTTTATATATTAATGTTTAAACATTTATTTTCCATAATTTTAGGACGAAAATTTCCCAGAATGTTAAATTGTGTCTGGTCGTGACCCTAGGTTTACATTGCGATTCTGGCAAAGTTTGCAGGATGCGATGGTACTTAATTGAGGTTTAGCATGACTTTCCATCCACAGAATGATGGTCAATAGGAGATGATTATTTAGACAGTTGAGGATATGCTCCGAGCATGTGTGTTAGAGTTCGAAGGTAATTGGAACGATCATTTATCATTGAGTTTGCATACAACAATAGCTACCATTCTAGTATTGGAATGACACCTTATGAGGCTATATATGGTAGACAGGGCTAGAGTCCAGCGTACTTGGATGTGGAGGGTTTGTGACAGATAGAGGGACCAGAGTTGCTTTAGTAAGTCCTAGATAAAGTGAATATAGTGAAAAGATGTTTGCAGACAGCTTAGGATTGTTAGAAGAGCTATTATGATCGACATCACTTAGAAATAGAGTATGCATTTGGTGATCGAGTTTTCTCTTGAGTTTTACCCTAGAGAGGCATTATCAGATTCAAGAGGCATGGCAAGTTGAGTCCTAGATATATCGGGTTGTATGAGATCATTGAGAGAGTGGGATCTATGGCATACAGATTGAGATTACTAGATGAGTTGTCCTAATTACATGATTTGTTTCACGTTTCTATGCTGAGACGGTACAGATCAGATCCTAGCCACGTGTTGAGAGCTCTAGAGTTGGAGATATCAAAGGATTTGACCTACCAAGAGGAGTCAATCAAGATTTTGGATCTATAGTTAAGGCAACTATAGAATTGCGAGATTTCGATGCTTTTGGTGAAATGGGGCTTTCATTCACCGAAAGAAGCTACCTGGGAGGTAGAGTCAGATGTGAGATGCTAGTATCCATATCTGTTTCCAGACTCCACGTCGGAGCATGGAGGCATGTTCTAATTCTTGATTTCGATAATGGATGTTATTATATGTTAATGTTACTAAGTGTTAGTAACAATATGAAAGACTGAAGTATGATTTACTTAACGAATGACATGTTAGCGAGTTTGATTTGACCCTTTTATATCATAATGGTATTTCAGGCTTATAGTCGTGGACATATGACCATTTTGCTGCTGTTTACTGCAACTTTTGGGTGGTTTGAGATGATAAGTTGAGTTCTTAAATGGAGCATATTTGATTTGTCTTAATTTTTGGGGAAAAAATTTCCTAAGTGGGGAAGAATTATAACGTCCTAGAATTTATACGAATTAAGTTATAAGGAAAATAACTTAAAATAGAAGCAATTCGGATCGAATAAGTAAAGTGCATAAAATTCTGCAAAAATCTGCTGTGAGCACATTTATGAGCATGCCTCGTGCTCATGAGCGCAGATGAGCACTACCTCGTGCTCAGATCTGGAAAATTAGCACGACTCGTGTTGAATTCATTGCAGAACGATCTCATACATGACCATATTAATACTCGTGTTGAAAAGCACAACACGACTTGGTGGCACGAGCTGTGTCCAAGGTTTGTTGGCTGGGTTGATATGAACTAACCAACTGTTCCTTCTTTATTCTTTCGAAAAAAGAGCAAAGAACATAATAAGCAAGCAGGTGCACGAGGAAAACCCTAGAATTGAAGTAGGAAGAGGAAGTTAGAAAGAAACAACTTAATTCTTGCTAAGAACCAACCACCAAGTCAATTAAGGTAAGCTTATGCTCTTAATTTGTTACATAGAAGAGTGTATCTTACTAGAGATGCTGACTCTGAGAATTTAGTAATGATATAGTTGCTGGAACAATTGTAGTTCATGGATTTAAACTTGCTGAAGTGCATATAAAGGGTGGAATCATAAGATTCCTAGATGAAATGAAAAGAAGGGAAATTGGTTAGTTTGATATGCTTCTGAGGATGATGATTTGATCTTAGGGGCTGTATTTGATATGGTTAGTAATGAAACAAGTTATAAATGAGTGAATAACAGTTGTATATGATTGAATTCGTATAGGAGGATCTGTACGTTGATTGAATCGATATTAAGTCAGCTTCGGGGATTAATAAGTGTTCTTATGCTACGTTTACATTCGTATGATTAGTTTATACTTGTTTAAAATGTTAATGGATGAAAAGAGATGTCCTAAATGGACTTATGAGCTTAAATGCTAATGGAATTAAGTAAAATTATCTTAGGACCATATCTGGTTTTCTTTTTGCTTTGTGATCTATGTGATCAGTGTTTTCCTGTGTAGATAGTACTCTGTGTGTGAGGTTATGTGTTTTCTTTGTTCATTAGCTATGTGCTTAAAATAAAGAAAGGAAAGCATGGTGTGGGCTTTGTGCTGATATGGTCCTGTGTGGATATGACATGTGCTGTGTGCTATGATTATGAATGTTATATATACATTCACATGTGTTGCATAATCATTTATGTGACACGATTTCCTGTGTGGAGAGAGGACGTGTTGTGTGCCGTCCTGGATGTGATATGTGCTGTCTATCCGTACTTATGAGCTATGTGCTCAGAGCTATGTGCTCAAGCTATGTGCCACTCAACTGCTATGTGCTTTGGATATTGAAAATCCGGGGACATTCTGTGTGGATTTTCATTGGCGTTTCATACATTTACATTCATATATGTAGAATGGCATGATATGAATATCTGTGTGATATTGAGCCTGTGTGTAAATTTCTATGTGAAATGAATTGGCTGTGTGCTTATAAGAATTATTTGGTATGGTATTGTGATTTGAGCTAAGTGCCTTATATACCATACTCTGAGTTTAACTTGCTGTGTGCTAAATGAGTGTAATATCTTTGTGAAATTGGCAAGGAAATGACCTGTATAAACAAAGGAACTAAGGTATAATTTGTTGTGCGCTAACTTACCTTAAATTAGAAATCAAATAGGCATTTCCTAAGCTTAGCACACCCTCGTGTTGACCTGCACGCCATCTTGCTTGATGCCAGTTTGACCAGCATGCCTCGTGTTGTTAGATTATCTGGAAAACAATGTGAGCATGACATCGTGCTCAAAATGACATGAGCCTTGTTACCTGGGAGTGATGAAATTGAGCACGACACGTGTTCAATGAAGCACGACGTGTTGGTTGGAAATTATACATGAGCACGACCCTGTGCTGATACAAATTTTCCTGCACTTCATTTTATTACAATTTGATTATCATTTACTGAGTATATTTGTATACTCACCCCCTTTTGATTGTTTGAAATGTTGTGCAGATCGTAGGTAGCTACTTTCTAGACAAGATTTTTGTAGTGATCAGAGATGCTGATTTGATACATTTGAGGTTTGGCTCCAGAGATCGGTTTTATGTTTTGACTTGTACATATGTACATTTGTATATACACTCTGTTTTTTGTTTGAATATTTTCAAACTGTTTGCTTTCGCTTGTAAATGATGATTTTGTATTTTGAAATGATGCACTAGTATTTATAAAAGCGTGTATACATTTTCTCTCTCATCATTTTGAAAGAATTGATTTTATATCATTTCTTAAAATAGCTGGTTTATTGGGAAAATATGTTTAAAAATTTTGAACTACACATGAATAATCAAGCATAAAACCTCATCATCAATAACAACATCAGTCTCAAAACATGCTCATATCATTCAATTCAGTTAATGACTATCATTTAGGCATCAATTATTCATAAGCACAACATATACATGAGCATTCATACTACTAAAATACAATTAAGTAAGCATAAAATGCTGATAATCACTCAATTATGTTCCTAAGAACATACTTACACCCAAAAATACATATTTAGCTTAACTTAGAATCCAACAATCATATATACAAGATTAGTAATTGTAAGAGCACTTACCTCAATTATTTTACAAAGTCAGCATCGGGCTTGACTTCGATCCAATCGTCATACAGATCCTCCTGTACGAAATTAATTTTATAAATGGTGTTAATTATTCATATTTTCACCAATTCTATACTTAGCATCACCATAACATCATCCTAACTTCATTTCTAAACATTTCAGTAGCCTTTCCAATAACCTAAGCTAACCATTTAAACATATATATATGCTTAGGAAGCTTAGCTAGAATTGATTTCCACAAGTTTTTAAGCAAGAAAATATGTTTTTCCTAGCTCTTTCACATTCATCAGTTGATCTAGGGGTTTCTCCTACTAGCTTGCTCGAGTTTGCTCTGTTTTGCGAATGAAAAATGAATGAAACAGTGGCATATATATATTCGAAGCATTAAGCACTGCCTGAGGCACGTCCCGTGCAAGGTCGTGTTGATTTGTTTTTTTCTCATTTTAATTTTCCAAAAATTCTAGAAAAACCTGGAAAACAAGATGAGCACGAGGGTATGCTAACTTGGCATGAGGTCGTGCTCAATTTCTGTTCTGCAGAATTTTTTTATTTTTTGTCCGATTCAATTATGTTTTAATATATTTTCCATATATAAAATTTCCAATAAATTCCAGGGTGTTACAATTCTCCCCCACTTAGAAAATTTCATCCCCGAAATTTAAAACGAATGAAATCGCAAGTAAAGTTTAATATGGTACTTTTCTAAGCTTATATACCATATTTCAAAACTCCAATTATGCAACAAAATAACAGTATAACAGGACCCGTAATAAGAAGAAATACCCATAATCTATACCACAACCAACCAAACTTATCTCATCTTCAATCAAAGCTTATTCCTTCATAATTAAGATCAAATCAAGTTAAGTCCTTTAATTAACTTATAATCATAACACAACTTATAAATCAAATCAATAAATCATAACATCCAATATCAATATCTAGAATCAGAACATACCTCAATGCCCTGACGTGGAATCTAGAAACAAATATGGATACTAACGTCTCATATCCGGCTCAATCTCCCAAGTAGCTTTTTTTGGAGAATGAAAACTCCAGTTCACTAAAACCATAGAAATCTCTCGATTCCACAATCGTCTCATCTGTCGGTCTAAAATCTCGACCAAATCCTCCTCAAAAGTCGGCTACTCAGATATCTCTAACTCTGGAGCACTCAACACATAACTAGGATCAGATTGGTACCGTCTCAACATAGAAACATGAAACACATTACGTAGTTGGGACAACTCTGCTGGTAACCTCAATCTATACATTAGTGGTCCCACTCTCTCAATATTCTCATCGGGTCCGATATACCTAGGACTTAACTTGCCACGTCTCCAAAATCAAATAACACCTCTCTAGGGTGAAACTCACAAGAAAACCTGATCTTTGTTCGCATACTCTATCTATCGATGATGTCGGTCATAGTAGCTTTTCTGACAATCCTGAGCTGCTTGCATACATCTTTTCACAATATTAATCTGCTCAAGAGTTTTCTAAACCAACTCTAGTCTCTCAATCTATCACAAACCCTCCACATCCTAGTACGCTGGACACTTGCACCGTCTCCAGTATAATTCCTTATATGGTGCCATCCTGATACTAGAATAATATCTATTATTGTATGCATACTCAACCAAAGGTAAATGATCATCCCAATTACCTCCAAACTCCAAAACACAAGCTCGTAACATGTCCTCAATCATCCTCTCAGATTGGCCATCTATCTGCGGATGGAAAGATGTACTAAACCTCTATCGCGTACCCATCGTATCTTGTAAACTCTGCCAGAATCGTGATGTAAACCTAGGATCACAATCGGATACAATGGAAATTGGAACAGCTGTAACCTGACAATCTCAACAACATATAATCCAGCTAGCTTATCCAATGTATCATCCTATCGGATAGCTAAGAAATGAGACGATTTCGTCAGTCGATAAACTATCACCCAAATAGCATCGTGACATCTAAACGTCCCCGGTAAGCCTATAATAAAATCTATGGTGATCTTCTCCCATTTCCATTCTGGAATCTCAAGTGATCTTAGTTTCTATGCTAGTGCTTGATGTTCTGCCTTAATCTGCTGACACGATAAACATCTGTAACAAACTCAGCTATATCCCTCTTCATATATACCCACCGGTACAAATCTCTCATATCCCAGTACATCTTAGTACTGTCAGGATGAACTAATAAAGGTGAAGAATGATCCTCTATCATCAGCTCATTCTTCAACTCTGAAATATCAGGATCACACAGTCTATCCCAATAATACAATACACCATTATCATCAAGTTGGTGTAAAGTATGTACCTTTCCTTGCTCCACTTTCTTGTTTATCTACATCAAAAGCTCATCCTCAATCTGACGCGATGCAACAAACTCCCTTATCTGAGTTCAAACTCTAATGTTGGCTTACATTCGATCCTGAATAAAATCCAACTGCACTCGTAACTCTCTCAAAGAAAATAAAGACTCGACTCTATACGTAACTAAATCATCATCCTCTTTCTCTTTTCTACTCAGAGCATCGACAACTACATTTTCCTTACCAGGATGATACTCAATAGTGCAGTTATAATCCTTCAACAACTCTGTGCAACGTTGCTGCCTAAGGTTTAGCTCTCTCTATGTCAGGATACACTTAGGACTCTTATGATAAGTGAAAATCTGAAAAGTCTCACCGTATAGATAATATCGCCAAACCTTAAGAGCATAAATGATTGCAGCTAACTCCTAATCGTGTCTCGGATAGTTAACTTCATGTGGTCTCAACTGACGCGAAGTATAGGCAATAACTCTACTGTGCTACATCAGTACTCCACCTAACCCAGCTCTAAAATCATCTTTGTATACAACAAAACCACCTCCCTGACTAGGTAACATTAGAACTGGGGCTTCAACTAACCTTTCTTTAACTCTTGAAAACTTTCTTCACACTTCTCATTCAAAATAAGCGGAGCATTGTTTTTCAACAAAGAAGTCATCAGCCTAGCTATCCTAAAAATATAATCAATAAACCTCTGATATTAACTCGCCAAACCTAGAAAACTCTGTACCTTAGGCACATTTTTAGGAGCGTCCCACTCCTGAACTGCTATTATCTTACAAGGATCAGGTTTCACTCCTTGTGCTGAGATCACATATCCTAGAACGATAACCTCAGACATCCAGAAGTCATATTTACTAAATTTAGCATATATCTCTTTTTCTTTAATCAAATCTAACACAATACGAAGGTGTCTCTTATGCTCCTCTCTATCTCTCAAATATGCCAACACATCATTAATGAACACAACCATAAACTGATCTAAATAAGGATAGAATACCTTATTCATCAAAGCTATAAATACTACTAGTGCATTTGTTAACCCAAATGGCATCACAGTCAGCTTGAAATACCCATATCGAGTCCTGAAAGCTGTCTTCTTAATCAAGCCCTCCTAAAATCTCATCTATCAAACCCGATCTCAAATCAATTTTCATAAACACTGTAACACCTCACAGCAGATTGATCAGATCATTTATCCGTGGCAACAGGTACTTATTCTTCACTGTCACCCTGTTCAGCTGACAATAGTCGATACATAATCACATACTTCTATCTTTCTTCCATACAAAAAATACTAGTGCTCCCCAAGGTGATACGCTCGATCGTATAAACCCTTTTCTAACAGCTCCTCTAGTTGTCGTTGTAACTCCTGTAATTCAACAACAGCCATCTTGTATGGTGCAATAGATACTGGAGATGCTCTTAGAGTAGTCTCAATCCTGAAGTCTGCCTCTCACTGTGGTGGCAATCTCAGTAGCTTATCAGGAAATACCTCAGGATACTCACGTACTATCTCTACATCTCACACCTCTAACTTAGGTTGATTCAGATCAACTAATAAAGCTAAACAGGCATCACATCCCTCTCGAATCAATATCATAGCTAAAACTGCCAAAATCAAACAGGAAGGAGTAACCTTCCTCTCACCAACAAATAACACTCGTCTCTCCCCATCAACCTCAGTCACAACTTCCTTTGAATAAGAGTCGACCATAGCCCAATTTTTGGATAACCAATGCATTCCCAAGATAATCCAAAACATGTCCATCCTCAAAACAATCAAATTAGCTAAATAAGTAAACTCGCCAATATGCAACTCGCAATGCCGCAGAATATGTATAGCTATCACTATACCTCCCACTAGCATCGAAACAACAACTGTATAACCCAAATGCTCTATACTACCACCAATATGGTCTACCACTGACTCACTCACAACGAAACATGTAGAATCAGGATCAATCAGTACTAAGGTAGTATATATAAAAATAGAAATAGTACCATAAAATCATCCTAACTTCATTTTTAAACATTTTAGTAACCTTTCCAATAACCTAAGCTAACCATATATACATACATATATGCTTAGGACGCTTACCTAGAATTGATTTCCAGAAGTTTTTAAGCAAGAAAAGATGTTTTTCCTTGCTCCTTCACCTTCTTTAGCTGATTTAAAGTTTCTCCTACTAGCTTGCTCGAGTTTGCGAATGAAAAATGAATGAAACAGTGGCATATATATATTCAGACCATTAAGCACGGCCTGAGGCACGTCCTATGCCTAGGTCGTGTTGATTTGTTTTTTTTACACATTTTAATTTTCCAAAAATTTTGGAAAAACCTGGAAAACAAGATGAGCATGAGGGCATGCTGACTTGGCTCGAGGTTGTGCTCAAGTTCTGTTCTACAAAATTTTTTGATTTTATGTCTGATTCAATTATGTTTTAATCTATTTTCTATATACATAATTTCCAACAAATTCCTGGGTGTTACAGTGTGTACCTCGTCCCTTACTTATGAATATCTAGTCTCTTACATGGTTAATTATGTTGGATTGAGTGTATGCTATAAAAGGTTATGTATCATTTATGTGTGTTGACTTATGTATGGATAAAATGACTATGATTGGTGTTGTACGTTATGTTGTAGTGTTCATGATTGATGTTGTTTAATTTTGTGTACATAAAATGGATGTATGCTCTTTAGTTTAGTATGAATAAGCAAATGTATGGAGAAAAGAGTATATTGGGTGTAGATGTGTAATGAAATGATGGAATGTAAAGATGGTAATATGACTATGTGATTTGTCTTGGACAAAATAGAATAGCAAAGCTTCGTATGTGTGTGGAATGTATTAATTGAGGCAATTTGTGATAATTGATTTGGGAAATGAAGATGCTTTTCTTGAATCTGGTATAGTATGAAGAGTGTGCAAAATGAATGCATGGTATGCTAGAAAATTTTGACCATTGATTGTGAAGAGGTGTATGATAACCATAGGCATTCATGACATTCATAGCATTCATGACCATCAAACATGCGGAATAATCACACGATCGCATTGACATAAGAGTGATCATTGGGTAACATTAAATGCATGAGTATGTGACTACATGTGAATGATTTATATGGCATTCATGTATTGTTCATTTACTGAGCGAAAACTAGAAGAGAAAACTACCGAGCAAAAACTCGAACAGAAAAATATCGAGCGAAAACTCTACAAGAAAACTATCGAGCAAAAACTTGAAGAGAAAACTACCAAGCAAAAACTCGAAGAGAAAAATACCGAGCAAAATGTCGAAGAGAAAACTACGAGCGAAAAATCAAAGAGAAAACTACCGAGCAAAAACTTGAAGAGAAAACTACCTAGCAAAAACTCAAAGAGAAAACTACTGAGCAAAGTTTGATGAGCATCATGTATATGAAATGTATTGGGTGATTTGCACTAGCATATCATGATGCATGCATTTGAATAAGGATTTTGCATATGAAATTGTATGGTGTAATTGTTACAATGACTATTATAATTGTGATAAGGTTAACGATGTGGATAATTAATGAACAATAGTGCATTATGTATATGTGTGATAAATAACTTATGATTGGAAAGGTAAATTGTGGTTGCATGCATACATCAAGAATGCGATTGAAATGAGAAGTTTGGGATGCATGTGTAGTCTGGTGTATTGATTTATGATGCTTTGAGATGTATTCTATGATATTTGATGTGGATAATGCTATATTGAATTACCATTTAATTATGTGTCCAAATGTGTGATTTATAATAATTGACAGTGATTACATGTAATGGATGAATTGCTATGAGCTATTATAGCTATACAAAGAACTTAAAAAAATAATGTAATGTGTGTGTGGAAATGTTGAATACTAGCCTGTGAGAGAAATGTGATAATAAGATATGTGCACTCACGACATACACACATAGGGAATACATGTATGGTAGAATTGAGATAGGGATACACACTTGAGAGGCCACACAAAATATTGATTGAGAATATAGAAGGAATAGTGTAGACTAGGTGATCCTAAGCACATATGCTAGGAATTAGAGAGCGTCGTGTGAGACTGGGTTATCCTAAGCACATTGACGCTTGGTTGGTCAACTATGTAACAATGGCAATATGAGGCTGGGCGATCCTAAGCACATTTGACATGGCTGGAGGGTGTCACATGAGATTAAGTAATCCTAAGCACATCAACACCCATTTGCACAACAAAAAGATGGAAAAAGGAAATACGATGCTAGGTGATCCTAAATGCATATACCTCGAGTGATAAGGTGTCATGTGAGACTCACAGATTTCTAAGTGCATTGACACCGGTTGACCAATGAGAGAAATTGGGAAATGTGAGACTGGATGATCCTAAACACATGTGCCCAGATAGAAAGGTGCCATACGAGACTGGGTGATCCTAAACGTATGGGCACTAGTTGAACAACTAAGGGAAAGGGAGAGAGAGGATCCTCTGTGAGAGAAAACATATCATTGAGAAAGATGAATGTGGCATGGCATGAAGATGATGCATACACATTTAACATGTTGGTGTTATTGACGTGGTTGGTTAATGGACATCAAATGCATTTCGTTTATGTGTGGTATGTGCTTTGTGGCTTGGGAATGTGAAATGTTAATTGAGTGAGAGTTATGCTTGTATGTTAGTGATCGATAACGTGTATTAATGATTGTGGAGTGTATGATTAGCACAATGAAAGTGAATAACTAATCTATGTGTATGATAATGGAATGTGTTGGTGATATGTGTGAGAAGATGGTATGTGATATGTGAATGTTAGTGTTGCATTTTAAAAGAATCGTATGAGAATATAGAATGAATTATGTGTATGTGTGTATGATTGTAGCTTGTGATATGAAATGTTAATGAGAATGAGTGTGTGGTACTATATGATAATATGGATGAGTTGTGGCTACAAGTTAATTGTAGAAAGGTTGATTGAAATGTAGGATAATGAAATGGATTAATTTATTTGTATGAGAATAAAGTATGTGGGCGTGCAGATGTTGTTGTTGTGTTCTTGAATGAGTTACATGTGTTTATAGGATGGTAAGTGCATGTGCAAGGTTAACGGGTTAGGGTAGGTCCGTTGTTAAATGTGGTTTGTAGGCTAGTTGTGGTTTTCATGTAGGTGTTGATGTAGTGATGTAGGTGTGAGAATCATGAGGAATGTATAGGTAAGGAGATTGAGTAAAACATCCTCTTTTTTACTATATTAATTACGTACTAATTAATCACTTCACCATATAAATACATCTATTTTAAAAATTTTCTCTTAATATGTATCCATGTCATTATCGTTATTCATCATTCATCTTTTTCCTAATTTAATTCAACAAATAAAAAATTATTTTAAATATTCAATTTATAGTTCCTCTGTTATATACTCAGAATATTGATCGTCTTAGTTAACACATCCATGGATTAAGTGTGACGCCAATTTTTACAAAGTTCATTTTCGAATAAGTACGAGTTTGAGCACTATTTTTTTCTTTTTAAAACACAATTTGTAGGAGAGATTAAATGAAATATAGTTCCTCTGTTATAAAACATACACCATGTGATGCCAAATTTTACAAAGTTCGTTTTTAAATAAAGCGGAAAATTTCACTATATTTTTTTTAAAAACATGATTTGTAAGAGAGATAAAGTGAAGACAACGTTTGTCCAAAAACATAGAACCCAGTTGATGCATCTATATAGTTTAGCATGCGGAAGCAGAAAAACATTTAAAACCACCTATGATTATAACAATGCGGAAGCAAGGAAAATGTTTTACATGCAATTACGCAATTTTCACAAAAGATAAAGTATACATGCATGTAAATCAATACAATCACCTTAGGAGCTCGACCTTCATTATCGGACCACTAGCCTCGCCGATCACGTCGTCCCGTCTCTGGTACCTGTCGCTCTGCACAGAATCCAGCAAACACAGGTGAGTATTTATTAAATACTCAATAAGGCTGTCCCTCAGTGTCGCTACATGCTGGGGTGCAAGGGAGTCCTCGGCCATCCCGACCTATCCTCCCAAATGGCACCCTAAAGCCATGTCACACAATCATTTAGATGTTTATTGATTCACTTTAAATGTTTATTTCAACAAGGAAACCATCCTAGATTATTGGGATATTGTAGGTATGCATTAGTATGTTATTTAGGCCAAAATAGAGTTTTGGGTCAAATTAACGTAGGTGTATTTAGCCGTTAACGTACGTTATTCATCAGTCGTTTTTTACAGATTTTCTTTCTAGCCTAACGTATGCCAAAAGGTTCCCTTAGCATACGTTAATTAGGAATAATGTATGTTACTTATGCAAGTAACATACGTTAATTTTGCTCCAGTGGCAATTCTGCCACATTCGACTCAAACCGAGACTTATACAATTCATGCCATCTCCAAGCTTTTCAAACCGACCTTATTAACATCTTAACCAATTATTTTATGCATCTTCAAGTCATTCCTAACATCCTTAAATCAATTAAATTAATCTTAATGCAAACATACATATAATCATTATACATTCTTAGTTCCTTTTCCATAATCAATTTGACCACAGGTAATCAACTTTTTTAACCAACTATGAAACATAGCCCCTTTTTAATATCTTACACATTTACATCAAGATCAAACCTCAATCATGAACATCCATAATCATCCTTACAAGCATCAATGGCATTATTTAGCAACTCATACATATGCCCAACACATACCTTACCAAATCAAATCATCACAATTCTCTTATCACTTAATCGTACATAATACAGGACAATTCGCATCCTCTTACAATTAATCATTCAACACAATCAACATATACTTTAAGGATCAAATCCATAATCAGAAACCTCAACACAACATTAATTACTCTTTGCAAATCTTATACACACACAATCACCATTAACATTCTCTTATTCATATTATACATCGGGCTATTCAATTCCATAATCATTTATTCCACAACAAGGTAAACCATACCATCAATCTTATCTTGTTATCATCAAATCCTCACACATAGCGCCAATCCAAATAGAGCATACCGCTCATACAATTTACATTTAACCATACAAGATTAAATCCGTCCACGTCATTAAATTACAAATTATGCTCATATCATAACTGAACTCATACACATTCAATTCCATGTAATTCCATAATATGTATGTATAAGGAATGCTCGTGTAATGCTAATGTATTGTCCACACATATATATACCCCGGGGTCTCAAATCATCATGTCTAGCTCGACATCAAACCATTGAGCTCTCGCTCGGCATCAAATCATCAGGATTGGCCCGGAATTAAGTCACATTTCGGCAATTCCCCCATTTATCTCACAATCTGGCTAGTCCCCCATTTTTATCATCATTGGGCTAATCCCCCATATCATTCATCGGGACTTACCCGACATCAAGCTCTCGCTCGGTATAACATAACACGAAGAGGCAAGCTCTTGTGTTCTCAACACATTTGGGCTAATCCCCCATTTTTCTTAATGTAAGCCAAATGCTCCCTTTTCTCGATGTATGAACAAACACGTGCTCATGCCAACACAATATAATATGTATGAATGCAAGTCCATGCATTTCATCTTAAATTTTTCCCATTTCATATGCTCATGAATGTTCCACAATGACACATATTATAATACAAGCCACCATGCTTCATAAAGCCAACTCGACATAACAACATATACGTATGTAACTTAATAAGAGTTCATCATAAATCAATAAGGAACATCCACGTAATGCATATGACAATTGAATATGATTCGCCAAATCATTTTAAATCACATCTCACACATAACATGCACATATCCATATTCGTATACAAGCCAAACATATTTCACTATACAAGCCACACCGGCACTTAGGCCATATTTGCATACCTAACTTTCATAGTTCATACAACATAGTAATCTCAATACAACCAAACCTTAGTTCATATATCCACTTTCCACATTTTAAATTAAACATGCCATACACATAAAATTTTCCAAACAAACCATCAAGGTCCACATATTTGGTTCCTAAGAACCCATTTCATAACAACATATCCGTACCAAAATTAATAGTCATCATTAAGCAAGCATACACATGAAACCACTTCTTTTAGTAAGCCTCTTTTTCACATAACATAAAATTAGATCCATATCAAGCCCAACTCATTATCATTTCACATCAAGAATTATCCCAAAATTAAGAATCAACCATTAAAAAGTAAGAATATAACAAGTTAGTGGCATAAATCACTTACCTCGCGCTCCCGCGACTCGATTAGGCCCCAAATCTCTGATTTGGGTTCCGTTTGTTGTTTCCTACCCACATTATAACACATTTACTATGATAATCAACATTCTATACTTATTTCTCCATTTATCTAACAATCTCTCCAAAATCCTAAAATTTCTCCATATACCCTAATTCCTTAAATCTCATGAAATGCTATGTTTTTGCATAAATGGTTTATGGAATCTTAACCTAAACTGAAAACCCATCAAAACCCTACCAAATGCACACATTTACAATCACCTTTCAATCATAAATCAAGTATTCTTACCTCTTCTCGTTTTGCCTTTGCCCTAGAATGAAAAGTGATCGATCAGAGGTTAGAATCACTGTTAATCTGCTGTTGTTATGGTGTTTATTGGTAAGTTTGATGTTAGGAAGGGCTTAGGAATGGTGGAGGGTTGTTGGGAGTGTGTTTGAGAGGTTTGGGACTGTTTCTCCCACGGTTTGGCTTGTTTTCGAACATTTAATAACATGTCTAGACCTCTGCTAATGTATGCCAAGGTTCAAATTAACATATGCCAACAAAAAGCAGATTTCTGGATTTCCAGTATGAATAACGTATGCTTCCCCATGGATTAAAATACGTTAATCCAAAATAACATAGGTTGATAGCTCTTTTGGCATACGTTATTTGCATCCCAGTAGCCACACTTAGCATTTTTTGACCTCCTTTGATTCCTAACATGCGTACACTTACACATACATGCTCATAACTTAATACAAACATTATATCAACTTAATTAACATCAATTAACATCAAATTACCTCATATATCAAGATCAAATCCAACCATAATACACATCAACTTGCATCTCTTCTTTTCTTTTCATTTCCCAATCCCATAACTTAACTTCCACAACACTTATTGCAATGTTTCTGATGATATCATATTTTAACATATTTTAGTGCCTATTGTTCATGAGTTTTTCTGGATATTTTGGTGCAAAAATATGTTATTACTTATTTTTATTTTGTTTTTGCAAAATGATGCATGAATCACACAAGAATAAGAGAAGGGAAAATTGCTAGGAAGAATGAAGGCAAAGAGCAATCGAAAAACACAAAGAAACAGAACAGAACGTGTGGTCGTTGTGAGAGTACGCGGTGTGGATTTCACAATGTGCACTCAATGCCAAACCTTACAATAGACGCGTGGTTAGTGCTGGACTACGCGTGGTGGTAGCGACACAGCGTAGTCCAACACGCGTTTTTAAATTCGTGCAGCTTTGCATAAGGACGAAAAGAGAGAGAGAAGGGAGGATTTTTGAATATTTTTTGGTAGTTCTTAGCTTGGTTTAGGGTTATTTTAGAATTGGGGGTTAGGGTTTTCTTAGTTCTACTGCAATTTACGGTTATATACCGTCATTGTTGATTTAATCGAATTGATGTTGGCTATAGAATGCTTATTTATTATTTTTCCTTTGGTTGTTTTAGTATAATTATGTGTAGCTAGATTAGTTTGATGCGTAGGATGATGAACTCTTGATTTAATGAAATGTTGATTTAATTGCTCTTCATTGACTGCCCATTACGTTCTATTGTTAATTGTGCTTAATGTGTAACGAATGGATATTCGCCGGCATATTCGTTTGTATTGATGGAATGTTAAATCAATTAAGTCTTTAATCTCGCTAGACATAGGTGATTATTGGGTTAGTTGGTTTAAATTCTTAGAATTGTTGATCTAAAATTGCGACTTAATTCTTGGCAGTAACTACTTGACCAAGAGTGATTTTAAGGATTGAGTTTAAATTAGTTTGTTTGGACAAGATCCTAATTACATTTCTAGAGAGAGAGTTCTTAGCAAATATTGATAGGATTGTAATGAGTAGTTGTCAGATTGATTGATTCATTAATCTCGCTAGACCTAGGGGATTGTTGGATTGATTGGGCAATTAAATACGCACAACATTGAATTAAGAGGGATTCTAACCCTATGCATCACTTTAATTAATAGTCTTAGTAGCTAGTTTAGTTCTTGTAGATTTAGCTTTCTCACTTACTCATTGAAAAAGTTGCTAATACGTATGATAAGTCTCTAGGGTTCAATACTCGAGTCTTAAAAAGTTTGTTTTATACTACTTGGTGCGTACACTTGCGCAATGTGTTGAATATGAAAGACACCAAGTTTTTGGCG
>CANYCX010062117.1:0-16578 GCA_948193385.1 Breynia disticha f. nivosa
TTTTTTTGTAGGTGAAGGCTGCCATTGAAGATATGGAATATGAACTTCCTTGAACTTATATTAGAAGAAAATTTGTATAATTTTAAAGATGAATTGAAAAATTAGTATTGTATGATTTGAGATCTTCAAACTATTATTGTATGTTTGATAATGTATAGTTAATTGTGATTTTTTGATTGTTTATCATTTCATTCATGATTATGATGTATGATATTAGGTGTATAATATATTATGTTTCATTAATGTGAATAAAAGAAAATTAAACGAGCTTGAACGAGCTTGGACGAGCTTGAACGAGCTTAATACATGAGCTTGTAAACGAGCTTGAATGAGACAACTGCATAAACGAGCTTTGCGAGCTTAAGCTCGTTTAATTCATAATCGAGTTGTTCGCGAACGAGCTCGCGAAGCTCGCGAGCTTTTTTCAAACGATCCCGAGCCGAGCTTGAACAATGGTTTTTCTATTTTAACGAGCTTGATCTCGGCTCGGGATCGTCTTCAAATAGTGCCAAGCCGAGCTTGAGCAGTCCAATACTCGGCTCGGCGGCTCGGCTCGTTTGCAGCCCTAGATGTTAGTAGTCATAGGTCCGCCCACGACTAAACGAGTCAAGCGGGACTAACTGACAATATATTTGTCAGTTATGGGACTTATGAGGTAATTTCCTCATGATATAAATATATCATGATAGGAAACCCTAAGTAAAGAGAGTGAATAAGTTTCACGTTCTGCAGAAAAGAAAAACTTCTTTTCTCTGCACTACCACATTCATCTGGTGATCATTCGATAAAAAGGGCTGCGAAAGAACACGTCTTTGACTCGGCAATCTGCCTATAGGAGACCATCAGTAAACCTCTCGAGGGTCTCAACTCTTCCGCTGCGATAATCTGATAAGTTTTAGATTATTTACTCTTTGTGCTTTACTCTGCGTTGGGTTCCTACACATTGACATTCTCACTCTTAAAGAACCTACTTATCCTTGATCTTTCTGATAACAAGCTTTAAGGTCCACTTCCACTGTAATATTTCGGATATTTTTGGTCGTAAATTATGATAAATAAGTGTTTAAACATCAATATATTAAGGTTGATTAAAGGTCAATATAAGGTTGACAAGAAAAATACGAAGAAAATCAGAGAAATGCTGAATTAGGGAAGTACGTGCAGTGGACAAGGAAGTACGTGGTGTCGTGCTGACCACGTGTAGTTCACATTCTACCATGCGTGGATCCCGGTTAGGCTGAAAAAAATATAAGTTTCGATCGTTAGGCGGTGAGAATTCATTTTACTTCCCAAACCAAACATTTTGTAGAGAAAACATCAGAGCACACCTGAGAAGAAGGGGAAATTGAGCAAGTGAAGTGATTTTAAGCTTGATTTCTTGCCTAAGTTGATAAGGTAAGATGGTAGGAAGATTTATATATAGTTGATTTTAGTTTGATGGATTGATTTTTGCTAGATTAATTGGATATAACTGTTGCGTTGAATTGCTGATTATAATGTTGAGAAGTTGGAAATGAGTGTAAATTTATGTTAGAATGAGTTTATGTGGAAAAATTGATGGAAAAGGGGTATAAACATAATGTTTACTTTAGGTTTATAAATGGTTGACATATAGATGATTTATGACTTACAAATGATGTTTTAATGATTCTAAAGCTAGAATCAATACATGAATTGGTTAGTAATGTATCATGTATGGTTATTTGCGTACAGGAGGATCTGTACGACTGTTGGGAGGATTGTGATTCGTGGTTTAGTTTATTGTTTTGGATTGATTTTGAGGTAAGTGTTCTTACGCTTACTAAACCGTTTCGTACTTTGTTTTAGGCTGATTCTTTTTAAGTAGAGATGCCTATAATGGAATGTTGAGTTGTTAGATAAATAATAGTGAATATGAAATCTTTGTTTTAGAGTTATGTTAATGGAGATGGAATGATTTATGTTTGAACGAAATGGATTGTTTACCTGTGTGGTATGATTGAATTGGATATTGATTGAATACCTATGTTGTATTGTTTGATTTGCTCTGTGTGAGCTAAGATGAATATTGTGTTGTGTGTTTTACTGTGTGCTATGCTATATTGTGCTGTGTGCGGAACGAATGTCATTCAAATGCTGTGTGCGAATATGAATGATATTCATATTGATTACGTTCATACATTTGCATATCTGTGTGAGACAAGCCTGTGTGACAGGAAATATGATTCCTGTGTAGATAAAAGATTACTGTGTGTTATCCTGGACTTACTGTGTGCTATGGTCCGTATTTATGAGCTTTGCTCAGAGCTGTGTGCTCAGGCTATATGCCATACCTCTACTGTGTGCGATAGAGGATTTCCACTGCTGTGTGCGATAGTGGATAAAACCTGGGTCATTCTGTGTGAAATTACATTTCATTTCATTTCATACATTACGTTCACATATGTATGATTGAGGATTGATATAATTGAATCTGTGTGGTTCGTATTTGCTATGTCCGATATTAATTGAAAGTTATTGAGATATATGTGATCTGATTTATTTATTCCTGTGTGAATTTCTTCTTAACGTTACCTATATGGTTCGATATCATATATGATTGATCTGTGTGATTGTATTGAGGATATGTGCTAGATTATGGTCATGTTGTGTGCTGAATTAAGATATAAACCTGTGTGGTTGATATGTTGTGTGTTGTATTCTATCTGTGTGAAACTATTTATTTGGCATACGGGGATGCCTAGGGACAAGATAGATAGGCAAGTCCTCGTGCTGATTTATGCTTTCCCCTGCACATCATTTAAGTTAAAAGCTAAGAATACTTACTGAGTATTGTTTATACTCACCCTGTTTATTGTTTTAAATGATTGTGCAGATCGTAGGTAGCTGCTGTTACTGGACCATAGAGCTAATCAGTGTCCTCTGAGCTTACATCAGAGGTCGAGCTCCAGTTTTCATTTTTGATATTTTGGATTTGTACATGTTGTACATCTATGTATATACACACAAATTTTGAGTTTGATATGTTTCAAACAGGGTTTTTCTTCCGCTCGTGTTTTATTTTTAAAGTGTAACAGATTTGGGCCGAGATTTTATAATATAGCGTGTATATATTTTTATCTATTCTCTCTCTCCTCTGTTTTTAGGTTTGATTTCATATCATTTCTATAAATTATAATGTTTATCAAGAAATTCAGGTTTTAAAAATGAGCTTCACATTTAGTGGTATCAAAGAAGGGTTTAAATTCTCTGCGGACTGTGCCAAAGATTTTCATGCTTTGTGATATTGAAAATCTGATTTGTTATTTGAAAATCTGAAATGATTTTTGAACTTGATTTTAATAACAAATGGAGCTAATAGACGACTTATCTCTTGATAACACTGCAGAGTCCAGAGATTCTATTGAGGGATATGGATCTATCCCAGTACCTCTAGTGCAGCCTGCACAACCTACGATGCCTATACCTCCGTACGATCCTGCATATGCTTTGTTTTGGGAGATGCAGAAGAAAATGATGCGGGATCAGAGTAGATCTTTAGGTAGTCAGAATCTCAATATCGATAAAAATTTTGTGGAGGTAAGAAAGCAGTGGGAGCAGAAATTGAAGGTACTACTGATCCAGCTGAGGCTGATAATTGGCTCAGGCATACAGAGAGGATTCTAACGCGTATGAGATGTACGTCAGAGCAGAAATTGAGGTACACTACTTCTCTTCTCTAGAAAGTAGCTTGGAATTGGTGGGAGTCGATTCCAGACAGTCAGCGAGATCCTCTAGTGTTGACTTGGGATGATTTTCTGAGGAGATTTGCTGATAAGTACACTCCTCCACATTACCAGACAAAGAAAAAGATAGAATTTCTGGAGTTGAAGCAGAAGGAGATGATAGTGGTTGAGTACGAGGTAGAGTTCACCAGGTTATCTCGATAAGCTCCAAAGGATGTTGATAAAGTTAGGAAGAGAAGAGATAGATTTGAGATAGGTTTGAGGTATCCAATTTGAGACAGGATTGCGATGAAGCCACTAACTTATGAGATGTAACTTAAGACAGCGATACGAGCCGAGGAGTTAGAGGCAGAGGGAGATAAATCAGAAGGAAAGCGACATCGAGTCTCAGGTAGTTCCAGTTCTCAGCAGCAGCAGAAAAAGAAGAAGAAAGATTTTAGGCCACCTAGAGAGATGGGTGATAGCGAGACTAGACAGTCTGGGAGAGGAGCTAGAGGTAGCTGTATAGGTTATTCCACTAGGCCTCCTATTGCTCAGGGCCGCGATACAGGTACTTATAACGGCAGAGAGACCACTCCACTGTGTTATACTTATCGTCAGTTGGGAAATTTTTCCAGAGAATGCCCACAAAGACCGGGGGTACAGGGTGGTGAGGTATCCTGACAGAGTAGTGTTGGTGAGGTTAGACCTGCAGTATCGACCAGTACTGGTAGAGGTAGAGGTGGCAGAGGTTCTGGATCTACTTCTAGAGGTGTATCAGCTGCCAGAGGTGGAGCAGTTGGTTCAGGTAGAGGAGGTCGATCTACGGGAGCAGCTTCACCATCAGGGTCAGCACCATAGGCCCAAGTTTATACTATCACAAGAGATGAGACTGCAGAGGATCCAAACGTGATCACTGGTACTATTTCTATCTTTACATATACTACTTCAGTATTGATTGATCCAGGTTCTACATGTTCTTTTATGAGTGAGTCTGTAGTATACCATATTGGAGGTAGTATAGAGCATCAGGGTTATACTGTTTTTATATTGATGCCTGCTGGTGGTACTGTATTGGTTAGACATATATTACGATGTTGTGAGTTACATATTGGAGAGTCGACATATTTAGCAGATTTAATTGTTTTGCGGATGGCTGAGTTTGGGGTCATCTTAGGTATGCATTGGTTATCCAAAATCGCGCTATGGTCGACTACTATTCAAAGGAAGTCGTGATTGAGGTTGATGGTGATAAACGTGTATTGTTAGTAGGCGAAAGGAAGACTATTCCTTTTTGCCTGATTTCAGTAGTGATTGCTGCGAGGTTGATACGAGAGGGTTATTATGCCTATCTTGCTTAAGTAGTTGATCTGAATCAACCTAAGTTAGAGGTGCGAGATGTAGAGATTGTTTGTGAGTATCCTGAGGTATTTTCTGACAAGTTACTGGGATTGCCACCACAGTGAGAGGTTGATTTCAGGATAGAGATTGTGCGAGGAGCAGCACCAGTTTCTATTGCACCTTACAGGATGGCAGCTGTTGAGTTACATGAGTTGAAATGACAACTAGAGAAATTGTTAGAGAAAGGTTTCATATGACCTAGCGTATCACTTTGGGGAGCACCAGTATTATTCGTACGGAAGAAAGAGGGTAGTATGCGATTGTGTATCAACTATCGTCAATTGAATAAAGTGACAGTAAAGAATAAATATCTGTTGCCTCGGATAGATGATTTGATTGATCAGTTACGGGGAGCTACAATGTTTTCGAAAATTGACCTCAGATCAGGTTATTAGCAGCAGAGAGTCGAGGATAGCTCGACTGAGAAAACTGCTTTCAGGACTCGTTACGAGCATTTTGAGTTTACTATTATGCCATTTGGGTTGATAAATGCACCGGCGGTATTTATGGCATTGATGAATAAGGTATTTTAGCCTTATTTAGATCAGTTTGTTGTTGTATTTATTGATGATGTTCTGGTGTATTCGACAGACAGGGAAGAGCATCGGAGACATCTCCGTATTGTGCTCGATGTATTGAAAGAAAAAGAGTTGTATGCTAAGTTTAGCAAATACGAGTTCTGGATGTCTGAAGTTATCTTTCTAGGACATGTGATATCAACAGAGGGAGTGAAACCGAGTTCTGGATGTCTGAAGTTATCTTTCTAGGTACGTAATTTTCTGGGTCTGGCAGGTTATTATCGTCATTTTATCGAGGATTTTTCGAGGATTGCTAGACCAATGACATCTTTATTGAGAAAGAATGTTCCATTTGTCTGGAATGACAATTGTGAAGCGAGTTTTCGAGAACTGAAGAAGAGGTTAGTTGAGGCTCCAGTTTTGATGTTACCTTCGTAGGGAGGTGGTTTTGTGGTTTATACAGATGCTTCTAGAGCTGGGTTAGGTGGAGTATTGATGCAGCACGACAGAGTTATTGCATATACTTCACGACAGTTACAACCGCATGAGACTAACTTCCCGACACACGATCTGGAGTTAGCAGCGATCATTCATGCTTTGAAAGTTTTCCGTCACTACCTATACGGGGAGATATTTCAGATTTTTACTGATTATAAAATTATGAAATATGTTATGACACAGCGAGAGCTAAATCTTCAACAGAGGCGATGGATGCATCCTGGGAAAGCAAATGTAGTCGCTGATGCACTTAGCAGAAAAGAGACAGGGGATGATGATTCAGTTACATATAGAGCGGAGTCTCTATTTGCTTTACGAGAGTTACAAGTGCAGTTGGATTTGATTGAGGATCAGATGTTAGGCAACATTAGCGTTCGACCTCAGATGAGAGATGTGATTGCTGGGCATCAGAAAGAAGATGATTATCTGATGCAGATAAAGAAGAAAGTAGAGCGAGGAAAGGTACCTACTTTACACCGACTCGATGATACTGGTGTACTATATTATCGGGATTGTCTGTGTGTTCAAGATATTACAGAGTTGAAGAACTAGCTGATGACAGAGGCTCATTCTTCTCCTTTATTAGTTCATCTTGGTAGTACGAAAATGTATCGAGATTTGCGAGATTTGTATTGGTGGGTACATATGAAGCGGGAGATAGCAAAATTTGTTGCTAGATGTCTCCAATGTCAGCAGATAAAAGCAGAACATCAGGCTCTGTCAGGAAAACTGAGACCACTCGATATTTCAAAATGGAAGTGGGAGAAAATCACCATGAATTTCATTATCAGTTTACTGAGGACGTTTAGACGTCACGATGCTATCTGGGTTATTGTTGATAGACTGACGAAATCGGCTCATTTCTTAGCTATCCGAGAGGATGACACGTTGGATAGACTTGCTAATTTATATGTTGCCGAGATTGTCAGATTACATGGTGTTCCTACTTTGATTGTGTCTGATCGTGATCCTAGGTTTACATCGCGATTCTGGTAGAGTCTCCAGGATGCGATGGATACTCGTTTGAGGTTTAGTACTGCTTTCCATCCGCAGACTGATGGTCAGTCGGAGAGGATGATTCAAACAGTTGAGGATATGTTTCGAGCATGTATACTGGAGTTTGGTGGTAGTTGGGACGATCATTTACCTTTAGTTGAGTTTGCGTACAATAACAGTTATCATTCTAGTATCGGTATGACACCTTACGGAGTTTTATACGGGAGACACCTTACGGTGTCGTAGTCTAGTTTATTGGGATGTTGAGGGTTTGTAACAGGTTGAGGGACCAGAGTTGGTTCAGTAAACCCTGTATAAAGTGAATGTTGTGAAAAGATGTATGCAAGCAGCTCAAGATCGTTAGAAAAGTTACTACAACTGACATCATCGAGAGATAGAGTATGAGATCGGCGATAGAGTTTTCTTACGAGTTTCACCCTAGAGAGGTGTGATTAGATTTAGCAGACGGGGTAAGTTGAGTCCTAGGTATATTGGACCGTACAAGATTACAGAGAGAGTGGGACCACTAGCTTACAGACTGAGGTTACAAGCAGAGTTGTCCCGATTACACGATGTATTCTATGTTTCTATGTTGAGACGGTACCGATCTGATCCTAGTCACGTATTGAGTGCTCCAGAGTTGGAGATTTCTAATGAGTTGACGTACGAGGAGGAGCCTGTTGAGATATTAGACAGACAGGTGAGACAGTTAAGGAATCGCGAGATTCTGTTGGTTTTGGTGAAGTGGAGTTTTCATTCACCAAAAGAAGCGACTTGGGAGGTGGAGTCAGATATGAGACGACAGTATCCATATTTTTTTCCTGATTCTACTTCGGATCAGTGAGGTAAATTTCGATTCCATACTTCGATATAGAATGTTACGAATTGGTTTTACTTCAAAGTTCCTTGATTTGAAATTTCGGGGACAAAATTTTCTAAGTGGGGGAGAATTGTAACATTCCGGATATTTTTGGTCGTAAATTATGATAAAAAAGTGTTTAAACTTGAATATTTTAAGGTTGATTAAAGGTCGATATAAGGTTGACAGGAAAAATACAAAGAAAATCGAAGAAATGCTGAATTAGGGAAGTACGCGCAGTGGACATGGAAGTACGCGGTGTCGTGCCGACCACACGTAGTTCACATTCTACCACGCATGGATCCCGGTTAGGCTGAAAAAAAATATAAGTTTCGATCGTTAAGCGGCAAGAATTCATTTTACTTCCCAAACCAAACCTTTTATAGAGAAAACATCAGAGCACAGCTGAGAAGAAGGGGAAATTGAGCAAGTGAAGTGATTTTAAGCTTAGTTTCTTGCCTAAGTTGATAAGGTAAGATGGTAGGAAGATATGTATATAGATGATTTTAGTTTGATGGATTGGTTTTTGCTGGATTAATTGGATATAACTGTTGCGTTGAATTGCTGGAATTGCTGATTATAGTGTTGAGAAGTTAGAAATGAGTGGAAGTTTATGTTAGAATGAGTTTTGGAAAAATTGATGGAAAAGGGGTATAAACCTAAGGTTTACTTTAGGTTTATAAATGGTTGACATATGGATGATTTATGACTTACAAATGATGTTTTAATGATTCTAAAGCTAGAATCAATACATGAATTGGTTAGTAATGTATCATGTATGGTTATTTACGTACACGAGGATCTGTACGACTTTTGGGAGGATTGTGATCCGCGGTTTAGTTTATTGTTTTGGATTGATTTCGAGGTAAGTGTTCTTATGCTTACTAAACAGTTTCGTACTTTGTTTTAGGCTGATTCTTTTTAAGTAAAGATGCCTATAGTGGAATGTTGAGTTGTTAGATGAATAATAGTGAATATGAAATGTTTGCTTTAGAGTTATGTTAATGGAGATTGAATGATTTATGTTTGAATGAAATGGATTGTTTACTTGTGTGGTATGATTGAATTGGATATTGATTGAATACCTATGTGGTATTGTTTGATTTGCTCTGTGTGAGCTGAGATGAATATTGTGTTGTGTGCTCTACTATATTGTGTTGTGTGCGGAACGAATGTCATTCAAATGTTGTGTTCGAATATGAATGATATTCATATTGATTACGTTCATACATTTGCATATCTATGTGACACGAGCCTATGTGACAAGAAATATGATTCTTGTGTGGATAAAAGATTACTGTGTGTTATCGTGGACTTACTGTGTGCTATGGTCCGTATTTACGAGCTTTGCTCAAAGTTGTGTGCTCAGGCTATATGCCATACCTCTACTGCGTGCGATGGTGGACAAAACCCGGGGCATTTTGTGTGAAATTACATTTCATTTCATTTCATACATTACATTCACATATGTATGATTGAGGATTGATATAATTGAATCTATGTGGTTTGTATTTGCTGTGTCTGATATTAACTTAAAGTTGTTGAGATCTGTGTGATCTGATTTATTTATTCCCATGTGAATTTCTTCTTATCGTTACTTGTATGGTTTGATATTATATATGATTGATCTGTGTTATCGTATTGAGGCTGTGTGCTAGATTATGGTAATGTTGTGTGCTGAAATAAGATATAAACCTGTGTGGTTGATATGCTGTGTGTTGTATTCTATCTGTGTGAAACTATTTGTTTGGCATACGGGGATGCCTAGGGACAAGATAGATAGGCACGTCCTCGTGCTGATTTATGCTTTCCCCTGCACATCATTTAAGTTAAAAGCTATGAATACTTACTGAGTATTGTTTGTACTCACCCATTTATTGTTTTAAATGATTGTGCAGATCGTAGGTAGCTGCTGTTACTGGACCACAAAGCTAATCAGTGTTCTCCGAGCTTACGTCAGAGGTCGAGCTCCAATTTTCATTTTTGATATTTTGGATTGGTACATGTTGTACATGTATGTATATACACGCAACTTTTGAGTTTGATATGTTTCGAACAGGGTTTTGCTTCCGGTAGTGTTTTGTTTTTGGAATGTAACATTTTTGGGCCGAGGTTATATAATACAACGTGTATATATTTTTATCTATTCTCTCTCTCCTCTGTTTTTAGATTTGATTTCATATCATTTCTATAAATTTTATTGTTTATTAGGGAATTCAGGTTTTAAAAATGAGCTTCACATCCACCACCTCCACTTTCTATCCAATATTATAGATTGAGAAAAAAAACAATTTGACTGGAGAAATTTCATCTTGGTTTTGTAATCTAAAGTCTTTGGCCTACCTTGATTTGTCTGCCAACTAGGGGTGCACATGGTTCGGTTCGGGTCGATTTTTTCATCAAACCGTCAACCGAATCGATGAGTTCGATTTTTCTTTTGTGAAATCTATAGTTGAATCATCTTTTGGATAAACCGTTCGGTTCGGTTAAGCACGAGATCAGTTCGGTTTGGTTTGGTTTAATCGATTTTGTTATAAATTCACTAAAATAATTTATTTAGATTTTTCATTTGTTAAATCTAACGTACCATACTTGTTACAAAGCTACATATATGTATTATATCTAATTAGTTTTGTTTAGCCTTAATAAACAAACAATATATATATATATATATATATATATATATATATATATACACACACACACACACATACATATTTCAGTTCAGTTCGGATCGGTATGGTTTTTTAATTTGCCATACCGTAACCGAACCGTTCAAATTGGTTTTCTAAATTTCATATCTATATCAATCCATTTAACATCGATTTTAATATCGGTTCGGTTAGAATAGGTTCGGTTCGGTCAGTTTTTTCAGTTCGATTTTTGTTCACCCTTACTGCCAACAACTTGAGAGGCAAAATTCCAAAATGTTTGGGCAACTCTAGTGATAATTTGTTTTTGTTGTATCTTGCCGGTAACCAACTCAATGGCAACATTCCAAATACATTTATAAATGAAAGCTGACTAAAAGTTATTAGTTTAAGTCATAATCGATTGGAGGGTAGAATTCCTAGATCACTAGTTAATTGTAAAATGCTCCAAATTCTTGATCTCAGACATAATCAAATCTTTGATACATTTACTGTTTGGTTGGGAAGTCTTCCTATATTGGAAGTGTTGGTTTTGAGGTTTAATTATCTCTTTGGTGCATTACAAATTTCAGATAATATCTCTAATTTCCATAAATTGCGCATACTAGATCTCTCCAACAATAAGCTTACTAGTACAATCCCGTACGGATTTTTTCAAGCCTTTAACAACATGAAGGCTTTTGATTCGGATCAAATGGCGCACAGGCAGGGCATTGTGATCTCCAGGCCAAATAACGGCATAGTGACTGTCCAGTACACATCCGGTCTACATGTGGAAAATAAAGGAATGTATATAAGATATGACAAAATCCCAAATATTCTGGCAAGCCTTGATTTTTTGAGCAACATATTTGAAGGGAACATCCCAGAATCTATGGCAAGTCTAAAAATGATCAACATTCTTGATTTTTCAAATAATCAACTTTCGAGACAAATCCCATTGTTTTTTAGGAACTTGACAATGTCGAGTCGATGCAAGCCCTAGAAGGGGGTTGAATAGAGCTTGTTCCCAAATCGAACTTTCTTGCGTAAATATAAAGAACAAACACAAAGAACACATAATTTATAATGGTTCGGATTAATCCTACTCCACTACCTAAGTTCCTCACATAGGATTTTTAATACACACCTCTATTCCCTGATTTTCTACTCACCAAAAATAATCTATTCTGAACAAACAAACAAGTTTATGCTAGTTGTGCAAAGAGTACAATAAAGAACAATGAAAGCTTTTGGATTTTTGCACAAGAGAGAATATAAGAGTTAAGAGCTTTTTGTTTTGAGCTTGATGGATTTTTCTGTAGTGTTGTGTTCTGTTGTTGTACCTTCTCTTTCTTCAAATGTTGCTTAAATAGAGGCTCAAAGATGCTTCACTTTCCGATGTGAAAAAGTTCCTGCAGAAATAACTTGGTCGACTAATCTTCAGTTTACTCGACTAAAAATTTTAAATTGGTCGACTAAATTTTTGTTACTCTAGTAGTATCATTCCAGAACCAAAATGTCCTAGATTCACTTTCATTTTACTCGAGTAATTGGTCTCTTGGTCGACTAATATTTTTGAACTTGGTCGACTAATAATGTGTTACTCGAGTAGGATAGTTCAAGAACAGAACTGTCTTGAATCCACTTTTATTTTACTCGAGTAAATTTACCTCTGGTCGAATAAACTTTTTCCTGGGCTCCACAACGTTCAAATTTGAATTTCACAACTTTTGCACTGCCCAAAGCCCACTTTACAAAAAGCAAGCAGCTTTTTGTCTCCAAGTTGGTCGACTAAAATCCTTGTAAGTCGACTAATATAATCTGACCTGGCAAACTAACCATTATTCAAAATTTCAACTTTTCATTTCGCGCTCTCGATTATTCTAGACTCAAATTAGTCGAGTAATTCACAAGTTGGTCGACTAATTTGGTCAAAATATCATTTTGACACTAAACCTTAATTCCATGTCATTCGATTTCGATCTAAGCTGTCTCTTCAACCTGTGGGCAATGTTTATCAAGTTCATTCGTTTTAAATCATTATCAAAACATAGAAAGGACGTAATGTTCACCGCCATTGGTGCAGCAATCTCCCCATTTTTTATAATGACGAAACAATATATGAAATTGATAAAGATTGAAAAACATAGCTCACAAATGAAGGATCAAGGTTTCCCTTGTCCAAAACGTTAGCTCAAGCATAATTTACAATAGTAGCCAAATATATGCCAATGAACCATTTTTTGAAATCAATCTATTAATTTCTCTCAATCAATTTAATTTCTCTCAATCAATTAATTAATTACTCTAATTACGTACTCAAATTAAATATGCATTGCTCCCCCTCAATCAATGCATATATTTCTACCCCCTTTTTGTCATTCATAAAAAAGACAAAGAAATAAACAAAATCAAGGCATAGTTAAAAACTACCATAATGATCATACAAGCCATAATCAAGTCATAATCAACACAAAGTGCAACAGAGTTCAACAAACATCAAACATAACAAACACATAGTTCATAAAGTCAGCAACATAGACAATAAACAGAGCACAATCCAAAATGTTAGACAATGACAAAGAATGTTGGTCGGCTAGATGAAACACCCAAAGCTATGGTCCAGCCACATCATCATCACGTTTATAGCTCAGCTTGTCCCATATTTTTTCAATTGTGGATGCGACCTTCTCTGTGAGACGCTCTAAAGTGCCAACCCGAGTGTCAAGTGACCCAACTCGAGTGTCAAGCGATGCAACTGTATTGTCCAGTGAAGCGAGATGGTTACAAATTTCTTCATTGTCACTCGATTGTTCATTGTCACTCGATTGTGCATTGCTGCGCCAGGACGGATTGGAGCGGTTCCTAGGATATGCTGGTTGCAGGGCTGAACCACCAGACACCAAAGTCAGTCCCATAGCAGCTGCGTGTGGCCCAAACATTCAACCATGCTCAACTGTTCTCACCAATTTCATTGTTTTCATATTCATTGTGGTGACTCGCCAGTTGTGGGGAAATGAAACACGTGGCTCTCCAGTCAGATCCACACTGTGCTCCCTCAATCACTGTGTAATGATGGCAGCAAATGGTAATCTACATCGCTTGGTGGTTTTTGACTTTAGGTCCCCGATAAGCTATCGAGATTTCCTTACCATCATCCTGAGCATAATGTGAGGGAAATTAATCTCCCTTCCATGCTCGAGATGCCAGAGAATCTCGATGTCCAGTGTGCTGATGTAGTTGGTAGTAGCCTTCTTTGGGGATAATGTTCTGTTGACAACATAATGGAGAAGACAATAATGAATTGGCAAGTCTGGAGCTTCAAAAAAAACATTGTTTGGTACAATGCACCATGCTAGACGTTTCTGCATATCATTGGCCTCAGTAGTATTAAAAGATTGACCCTCATCATCACTTGAATCTCCATCAATATTGAAGCCAATTCTTACCCCAATCAACCTCATATCAAACCATCGACATAAATCTGACTCAGTGATCTCAATATCCTACTCCTTAACCTGACTATTAATCACAAAACTATGATCCCCAGCTCGAGTCACAAAAAAATTTGCATAGAATTCCTTAACTAACTCCTCAAACAACTCATCAGTGTATCCAATCACAGTAACCAAACTTTTCTCCCTAAAAATCTCAAATAAATCACTATACTCCAACCTCAGCAAATTGTCCTAATTGAACGTCATAGAGGGTATAAGTGTTTCAGAGTGGATTACCTTGTTGTAAAGCCCCTCGGCCTTTTCATCCCTAAACTGAAGACTCACCACCACGTGCTCTGAAGTGGTTCCACCGCTGGAGGAGGTTCCATGGTAACGGTTGGGTACGGATTTTCGCTTTTTAGGGCGTTGAGGAGGAGGAGAGGGTAAGGATTCACCTTCTTGAACCGTTTGCTTTCCCTTTGTTCTTGCCATAACTTCAAAAATAGAGACTAAGAGGGTAATACAAGAGGTTTTTAGAGAGATGGAGAGGAGATTTGAGTTAGGAAGGGTGAAAATGTGTTGGGTTTAGAGTTTTTGAAGAGATTTGGAGGATCTGATAGGTTTTGGAGCTTGAAAAGGGAGAAAGAGGTCGAGGGAAATGAAAGAATTTAGGGTTTAGAAGTGTGAGAAAACAGGAGCAGTCGAGGGATTTTATGTGTCTGAGAAAAAATTAGTCGACTAACATAAAAATTACTCGACTAATATATGTTTTAGTCGACTAACATGTGAACTTACTCGAGTAAAATGTCTGGGCATTTTGCTTCATTTTGGTTCTGTTTTGACTCTACTCGAGTAAGAAACAAATTACTCGACCAAACTAAAATTACTCGACTAAAACAAAATTACTAGAGTAAAATTTCTGTGAAATATAGGCTTTTGGTTCTGAGATGAATATACTCTAGTAAACGAATGATTACTCGACTAAAAATTAATTAGTCGACTGAAACCCAAATTACTCGAGTAAAATTTATGTGGAATTTGCCCTTTTGGTTCTGTGTTAACCGTACTCGAGTAAAATAAAAGTTACTCGACTAAAATAAATTCCTCAAGTGAAAAAATAGTTACTCGACTAAAATATCTCTGAATTGTGGTCTTTTGATTCTGTCCTGAACTTACTCGAGTAAAAATTACTTACTCGACCAAAATGTCCTTCAAATTTTGCAAATTCATTCTATCCTCAATATTACCCGATCAAAATCATCCCAGTTGACCAAAAGATTTATCAACTCTCCTATGAAATATATATACCGCTAATCTTGCAAGTCTAATAAACCCGATAACCTGATTTGTGACATAGTGGCATGAGCAGAAGGTGTTCCATACGACCATTTTGTTGTTGGTATGAATGCATGTGAAATGACTAGCAAAATTATGAACATACAGCATTCAAATCACACATACCAATTCTAAGTTTTATGTCATTGAACAATTCTTCTTTTAGTGGTTTAGTGAGGATGTCAGCTAATTGATCCAACGTAGACATATATTTCAAGCAAATATCACCTTTTAAGTAATGGTCACGAAGAAAATGATGCCTAATTTTAATATGCTTTGTTATTCTATGCAGAATAGGATTCTTACTTAAGCTTATTGCACTTGTATTATCACAATAAATAGGCACATTAGACACATGAATTCCATAATCATTCAATTGATGTTTTATCCATAAAACTTGAGCGCATGCACTACCGGCGGCTACAAATTCAGATTTAGCCGTAGATATTGCAACACTCACTTGTTTCTTACTTGCCCAAATATTAAAGATGATCCTAGAAAATGACAAAGACCATGACCGGGTTCTAGCAAGTGCACTAGGTTGGTGTAGTTTTACCATGGAAGTATACCCTCAGGGATCGAATCTCTCAAAGAACGGTGTACTTAATTCGATTCGGTGCTTAAATTAAAAAGACAATAAAACATTAAAGGTAATAGATTGTTGTTGGATTGGAATGTCAAAGATAATTACAAAATTAAGATTTAAAATCAATGGAAATAAGTGTTGCGAATTCCTAGACTTCAATAGTTCAATGCTTAGTTTCTCAATTGGTGTGAAGCTAATGAGGGTGTTCTCGCACTATAGTTGATTAAGAGTCCCTTTCGAGATGTTCAGAATTCCGTCATTGACTCAACTAATGTTCTACTTTCGTGATACATTAAATTAAGTAAGGCCATTGTTCACATAGGCATATCATTGAACACATTAGTACCAAATGGTATATTTCCATCCAACTGAACACTAACATTATTTGATTAGCCTTCCTATCCCTCGGCTTTCGCTATTCCGGAATAAGATTACTAAAATTGAGTGATAAGATATAATTGTGACCAATTGTTCTAAACTAGCATTTGATTAATTCAAGAACAAACATATAATCCTAGCATGTCACTACTATGGATTAATTGCATGCTTCTTAATTAATGACATTGCTCTTTCTATCATAACAATAGGTACATTCAAGTAAATCAATCACAACATATCCAAACTATCATTCA
>CANYCX010062262.1:0-11300 GCA_948193385.1 Breynia disticha f. nivosa
GATTTTAACAATAATTTAATTATTGTTTTGACGATGAAAGAAATCGACCTAAAATGGTTAAGTTGCTTACTGAGTATAAAACTCACGCAAATGTTTGCTTGTAACGCTCGGCAGGACGTTAGAAGAATATTTCGTTCAAGTTAAGGTGCAGAGCTTAAAATTTTGGAGGTTTATATGAGAAGTAACCGAGGTGTGCAGGGTTATATTTTCATATTAGGGTTTGTATTTGTACATGACCAACTTATATCCTATCTTATGTATTTTGGCATGGTTGTAATTTCTGTTTCTTTTATAACCTAAAGATTTTGTAAAATAAAATGATTTGATATATGTGTAAATATATGTGGTTGAATGAGTTTGAGAAATTGAAACCTTCCTTCAATGAATTGTATTATTATTTTTCTTTATTTTAAATTAAACTTTGATTTCCGAGTTTAAGTATTGTCTGTAGGAAGGAAGTTATACGCAGATAATATTTAAATTTTGGGGGTCACATTAAGTGATAAAATAAAGCCTCATAATTTTAGTACTGAATAATAAAAGTTACAAACAATGTGTTAGGCTAGGGCTTACACAAACATAGTAAGAGTAATCTAGTGGCATATCTAGACTAAACAGTATTTGAAAAAAAGTTCCTTTTATTGCTTTGTTTATTTAACCTTAACCTCTTATTTGATTTCTTTTCTCTTTTTCTTTTTCTTTTTCTTTTTCTTTATTTTTCTTTTTCTTTTATTTTATTTTCCTTTCTCTCTTATTTATTCATTTATTTCCAAGTATTTATTTCTTTAGGAGCTTTCCCTAGCAAAAATGTGAAACCAAATGTTTGGATTAGGCACTTGATTACAGCCATTTGTAGAAATCACATGATTTCAAAAGTCATTGCATGCTTAAATTCATAGAATAGAGGAGCTGTTCCTTGGAATAATAAAAGAATAAGGTGAGCTTATATATTAAAGTAAATAATAGGAATAATTTGTCTAAAATCTAATACTATTATGTTATCCAACTAGAACTAATATATCATTCCTGCTCAATTCAAGATCATCAAATCAAATATAACAATTAGTGAAAAGAAATTTATTTGCATAAATAAAACTATCCAAATTGTGTTAGTAACCTTCCTATCATGATCAATTAACTATGGTTTAGTTATTAGATCAAATTTTGGATCCCTCCCTAACACTTATCTTAAACATTGTCCCCAATATTTAATGTAAGATAAGAAGAAGTAAAAACACATGTAATAAGTGCACCCGAATAGAAAGAGTGAGGAGATAGAATAAGTAGAAAGAAAAAGGCAGAGAGAAAGATAAAGAGAATGCCCCTACATACGCAGAATAATGAGATTGTCTAAGATGTGAAGAAGGGAAGAGCCTATAAGAAAAGAGTTAGAGGTTCACAATAGGTGAGTATACACAAAATCTAAAGGAAAGAATAGAAAAGTAAAAATAAGAACATAAAAAGGAAATGTAAATATGAAAAAGAATGCACAAACAGAAATAAATAAATAATGTTTGGTTATTGTAGTTAGAAATGGAGGGTGTGTCGGGTGAACACTGATTGTGTTTGGCACTAAGACAGACTATATTAGAGACAACACAGGCCATGGTGATCCATAAAACGGGTTGGTTTGATTGGCAAGGGGTGTGTTGGGTGCAGTACCCCAGCATGATCCCCATGCTGAAGAGCACATCCACCGTGTTAAATACATGTAATCACATAATCAATTAGTGTTGCGCTAAAAAGAAACTTATTACAATTGTTTATAATGAAAAACTGCAACTATAAAAACTCAAGAAAAAAGTTCCAATTCATAGTTCAAAACTTGAAAGAAAATATCCTCAGCCATACAATATGCAATGGAAAATAACATCGAAACACAATGTAGGAAGCATTTATGGTACTAAGTCCAAATATACCTAAAAAGTCCAAGATAATGTGTACCATACAAGTATAAATAAAACCAAACATTATGTCTTGAATACCTCTTGATACAAATCAACACAACAAAGAGGTACATCAATACTAGAATGGGCCTAAAGGATTAAGGTAGGCTTTCCTTGCAGATACGATGAAGGTGGATATTGAAGCTCTAACACTAGTGGCAAAATGTGTGGCAAGCGTATTGTCTGGATCTTTTCCTAGTGTAGGCATAGGTGTCAATTTAGGAGATGATCTACAGGATGTTGTAGGTGGTCCTAAGGAGCATCATAAGTGGCAATGTGAATGATGCATCCATGTAAAGAACCGCCACCAATCTATGTATGACTAGATGAGTTGCACTTGAAACACTCCCTAATGGCATGAAGAGCCTGAGTAATACCATACAATTTTTGTCACTATATCCTCTGCTCATATTTGATCATCTGTTGTTGTCGATCAAGCCGAACAAACCTTTGGGACTAAGCCCATTACTTGTCCATAATCTATTATTTTTCTCAACAGCCTCCATCTGCAAGTTGATCCTTAGAAAATTGGTGATCGACCTCTTATTGGTGTTGTGTATCTCACTCTATGTACCATTGAGTGTTGTAGCTACTATGATAAATTGCAGCTTACTCCTCACGATTGGGAAATAAACCCCCGAATGAAGATGTTGACGGCTCTAAGTGGGCTAATAGGACCAAATGTACATATCAATTCCTTCTATTTTCTAGCCAATTGTCATGATGATTTAGTGAATAAAATTTGCAAAAATGAGATTGTTTACATACTTTGGTTTTATCTAGGTACATTAAAAGAACATGAAAACTTTGCTAAGAATTGATGGAAAACAAAAGCACATCATGTGTACACTTTTAGGAGACAAATGAAGAGTACACCAGCTTAATTCTAAGCATAATTTGCTGACAAAAAATACATGTGATGATCAAAGCTTTCTAAGCCTCATATGGTAGATGAAAAGGAAGAATGTTTGAAGCTTAAATTCATCTGTTTTTGAGTCAAAATTCAAGTCACATTCATGATTCATGGTGTCACAAAAAGGGACCTTCAATTCATACATTTATGATTTAAAAAAAAAGGAAAAAGGGAACCAAAAGTGGACTCACGTTTATGACTCATTGTGTCATGAAATTCAACATCCAAAGTAAGCATTCATGACCCTCCTTGATAATTAAAATTGAGGCCGAATGCATATGACGTTAGTGACTACTCTTGGTCATGAATTGGAGGTAAGAGAAAACTAGACATGACACTTGAAATGAAGAGAAAATAGTGACCAGAAGGCTATTCACATTCATGGCAAAAAAGGATCAATTTAGGTAGCCATGGTGTTATGAACTGGACCTTCAAAAATTTCATTGTGAGCCATGGTGACTTTGAGTCTAAATAGGTGTCACAAATGTGACATCTCTGGATCACAAAACAGAGGCTTCAAATGGGCAATCATGACACATTCGGATGAAGCAAATTAGATTCACGAATTGTGACCTTCACCTATCATTTGACACGCTCCAAGAATGTCCCAAAATGTCCTTGATTTGATGAGTTTAAGTGGGGGCATTTACGTAATTTTGAAAGTACCAAAAGAGAGGCAAATAAATAAGGTTTTGAGAGTTTCTTTTGGGAATTTTCTTCCACATTTTTTATTAGAGAAAGAGGACATCTTGGAATATGTCTTTGTTTCCTTTGTCATCTTATTTGTGTCTTCTCTATTTTACTTTAGTTTTATATTTGATTTAGCCATGCTAGGATAGATTTATTATTGGGTTATCTTGGATGTAAATAGAGGTGGATTTGTTGTTTATACTGATGCTTCTGGAGCTGGGTTAGGTGGAGTATAGATGCAGCATGGCAAAGTTATTGCATATACTTCACGACAGTTACGACCGTACGAGACTAACTACCCGACACATGATTTGGAGTTAGCAGCGATCATTCATGCTTTGAAGGTTTGGCGTCATTATCTATACGGTGAGACTTTACAGATATTTACTGATCATAAAAGTCTAAAGTATGTTATGACACTGCGAGAGATAAATCTTTGACAGAGGCGGTGGATCGAGTTGTTGAAAGATTACGACCACACAATTGAGTATCATCTTGGGAAAGCGAATGTAGTCGCTGATGCACTTAGGCAACATTAGCGTTCGACCTCATATGCGAGATGTGATTGTGGAGTGTCAAAAAGAAGATGATCATCTCATGCAGATAAAGAAGAAAGTAGAGCGAGGAAAGGTACCTACTTTACACCGACTTGATGATACTGGTGTATTATATTATCGAGATAGATTGTGTGTTCCAAATATTGCAGAGTTGAAGAACGAGCTGATGACAGAGGCTCATTCTTCTCCTTTATCAGTTCATCTTGGTAGTACTACAATGTATCGAGATTTACGAGAGTTTTATTGGTGGGTACATATGAAGCGAGAGATAGCAGAGTTTGTTGCTAAATGTCTCCAATGTCAGCAGATACAAGCAGAACATCAGGCTTCAGAAGAAAAATTGAGACCACTTGATATTCCAGAATGGAAGTGGGAGAAAATCACCATGGATTTCATTATCAGTTTATCGAGGACGTTCAGACGTCACGATGCTGTATGGGTTATTGTTGAAAGATTAACGAAATCGGCATATTTCTTAGCTATCTAATAGGACGACACGTTGGATAGGCTTGCTGATTTATATATTGTCGAGATTGTCAGATTACATGGTGTACCTACTTCTATTGTGTCTGATCGTGATCCTAGGTTTACATCGCGATTCTGGCAGAGTCTCTAGGATGCGATGGGTACTCGTTTAAGGTTTAGTACGGCTTTCCATCCGCAGACTAATGGTCAGTCGGAGAGGACGATATAGACAGTAGAGGATATGCTTTAGGCATGTATTTTGGATTTTAGTGGTAGTTGGGACGATCACTTACCATTGGTTGAGTTTGTGTACAATAACAGTTATCATTCTAGTGTCGGTATGACACCTTACGAGGCTTTATATGGGAGAGGTGTCGTAGTCCAATTTACTGGGATGTTGAAGGTTTGCGACAGATTGAGGGACCAGAGTTGGTTCAGCAAACCCTGGATAAAGTGAATGTTGTGAAAAGATGTATGCAAGCAGCTCAGGATCGTCAGAAAAGCTACTACGATCGACATCATCGAGAGATAGAGTATGAGGTCGACGATAGAGTTTTCTTGCGAGTTTCACCTTAGAGAGGTGTGATTAGATTTGGAAGACATGGTAAGTTGAGTCTTAGGTATATCGGACCATATGAGATTACTGAGAGAGTGGGACCATTAGCTTACAAGTTGAGGTTACCAGTAGAGTTGTCCTGATTAAACGACATATTTCATGTTTCTATGCTAAGACGGTACCGATAAGATCCTAGTTATGTGTTGAGCACTCTAGAGATAGAGGTATCTGAGGAGTTGACGTACGAGGAGGAGCCTGTTGAGATATCAGATAGACAGGTGAGATGTTTGAGGAATCGAGAGATTTCGATAGTTTTGGGGAAATGGTGTTTTCATTCACCAAAAGAAGCAACTTGGGAGGTAGAGTCAGATATGCGACGACAGTATCCATATCTGTTTCCTGATTCTACATCAGATCATTGAGGTACGTTTCAATATAGAATGTTATGATTTGGTTTTGCTCCTAAGTTCCTTGATTTGAAATTTTTGAGAAAAAAATTTCTAAGTGGGGGAGAATTGTAACATTCTGAGAAATGTTCGTCAAAAATTGATGAGAATACATGATTAAACATAAGTATTTTGAGGTTGATCAAAGGTTGATATAAGGGTGACATGAAAGACTCAAGAAAAAGGACAAAAGTGGCAAAAATGCATAGGATAGGCCTATGAAAACGGTTAGAAACCGTTCCCACAAACCGTTTTCATGTAGATGACTGCCAGAAAGGAAGAAACGGCCACCAGAAACGCCCAGAGGCTGTTTCCAGAGGCCATTTTGAATGGTAAGATTAAGTATTTAACTGACTTAACATGTTTTGATCGATTAAAAACATATGATATGATTTTACAAAGTTCTCTGAAGTTCCAAACATCCATTATAGGGTTCCTAATCATCCTACCTTTATAAAAACCTCAAATCTTGGCAAATATTTGCAAAAATCCATCCAAAATCATAAGGTAAGGTTGTATAATGGTTTGCATAAGGTTTATACTTTGATCTTTGCTACTGGAAATGATGATATTCAAGGAAGGGAACTTGAATTGATGTTATGGAAGTGTTAGAAATGATTTTAGGAAGAAGGATTTATGAAATGAGTAGGGTTTACCTAAGGTTTACAAATGGTTGAAAATTGAATTGGAATTCTTGTTGAATTCTTATGTATTGAATGGAATGATAGCTAAAATCAATGTATGAACGATTATTTTCATATAGGAGGATCTGTACGACTGTTTGGAGGATTTTGATTCGGGGGTTTAGTTATTGATTTTAGTTTGATTCCGAGGTAAGTGTTCTTACGCTTACTAATTAGTTCGTAATTGAATTGAAATTACATTGATTAAGCAAAGTAAAGGTAGATGGCCTATAATGCTATGCTGAGTTGCTAGGTTCTTAGCTGAACCATAATGAATGTGATGTTTTATTGATGAATTATTTACCTGTGTGGTATGTTTCGATTGAAATGATATTATACCTTTGTGGTAATTGCTTATTGTACAAGTTTGATACGATTTGCTTTGTGTGAGCTGTGCTGTGTGCGAGAATATGAATGATTTTCATGTTGATTTCATTCATACATTTACATATCATATACTGTGTAACACGAGCCTGTGTGGCAAGCCTGTGTGGCATTTGATATTCCTTTGTGGACTTACCTGTGTGGATCTATAGACTGAGCTGTGTACGGTCTAAAACCTCTCCTGTGTGGTACAGAGGTGTTTTTTGTGGGTTGAGTTATGTTCGGTCCAGATACCTGGGCCATCCTATGTGGAATTGCATTATCATTGACATTTCATTGCATAAAATTGCATTTTTGTCATATTTTGATATCTGTGTGATCTGGTTTGGCTGTGTGACTATTTATATACATGATTCCTGTGTGGACGATGATTTGCGATCTATTGATATTGCTGTATGCAATATAGTTTAGCTGTGTGCTGTTTCTATACCTGTGTGGATTGTTTTGTTTGTCTGGCATACAGGGATGGCTAGGGACAAGATAGATACGCACGTCCTCATGCTAATTTATGTTTTCCCTGCACGTCATTTAAGTTAAAAGCTAAGAATACTTACTGAGTATTGTTTATACTCACCCCGTTATTGTTTTAAATGATTGTGCAGATCATAGGTAGCTGCTGTCATTGGACCCAGAGTTGATTGGTGTTTTCTGAGCTTACGTCAGAGGTCGAGCTCCAGATTTCATTTTTGAGATTTTGCTATTATACATATGTGTACATATTTGTAAATGATGTTCATTTGAGTTTGAAATGTTTTCAAACTTCTTACTGTTTTTGCTGTAAAATATTTTTATGATATTGATGTTTTGGGGCGTTCTTTGTATAAAATGAAGATTTTATCTTCTCTCTCCTCTGATTTCCTTCTGATCTTATTATTATTATTAAAGAATATTGTTTATCAGGAATTATTGTTTTCTAAAAATGAGTTCCATAGATAGGTTATGGATTGTGTGGTTATATGCTTGAGAATTATATGATGAAATGAAATATGCATGCTTGGTATTGATGTTGTGAGGAGTGTAACGACAAATGGAACTCGGATGATAGTTTCTTTGTGAATGATGTTGAATGTTCATAAGTATGTGGCCTATGGATAGTTGTGAAAAATAAGTGAATGTGAAATGTTATAAGCGGCTGAATGAGCTTTGATGAGAGTGATTTTGAGGATATGTTTTGTGCATTACTCGTGATAAATGTGCTAAGGTGCTTGGAAATGTATTGTATTTCATTCAATCATATCATGTGGATATGTCATGAGCATCGGGTGTATGTTCGTTATGTAGGGATTAGCCAATTTATGAGAGTGGAGTCTCTCACTCACGTAAGAAAGACCCCGGGGCTTGCATTTGTATGATTTGCATTGATATTCAACATTCATTTGCATTTGATATTGTGAGATCTTAATTACGAAAATAAGAAATGCTTGCATTCCATTATTTATGTCATGTGTACATAATCATGAGCATTGTTGTATGTTCATAATGTAGAGATTAGCCAAATCGAGCAAAAGCTCAAATTTCTATGTGGGGATTAGCCAAATCGAGCGAAAGCTCCAATTTATGCGGGGATTAGCCAATTTATTAGAGTGGAGTCTCTCACGCGCGCAACATGCATTTATGTGAATTGCATTCGCATTCTATGGTTCATACATTCGCATTTGAATATATATATGGTTTGGATGTAAAGATGGTGTATATGTGAAATTTTCTACCAATGAGGATATGGAACTTGTTTTTAGTTGGGAAAGAATATGGTCTTGAACTTGTGAATTATGTGAAAGGTTAATGGAATGTGGTTGGTTGAATTACAATTATAGATGTTAAATGATTTGATTATCCAGAGTGAAATGTGTTGTATTTAAGCTTGGTTGATGTGTGTGAATTGTTTGGGAATTGCTATCAAACACTTGAGTTATTTGGTGTGAGTTTATAAGTGTAAATTCTGCTACTTTTGGAATAGAGGGTCAGAACGGGCTAGGAAACAGCCTATGTAAACCGTTCTCCAAGTCGTTCCACTCCCAGAGTTACTCTAGAGGGGGCTGGGGGAACGGCCTGTGCAAAGCATTCCCCAAGTAGTTCTAATTCTAATTCATTTCAGAGAGGGAGAACGACCTGTGCTGGCCATTTCCCAAGCCGTTCCCATGTGTTTTCAAACTTAAAAATGTTAAGTTTTCAGGATGAACGAGGATTAATAACCGACCTAATATGAGATAGTTTGGCATAACAAGGATGTATGTGACCGGTGTCTAGAAATCATACTCTATCCTTGTATTTTTGACACGAAAGTATGCCTCCCAGGATCGAATCTCTCGAGGAATGTCATATTCACATTGATTCGGTACTAACGAGAAAATAAAGGAAAGCAGTAAACATGAATTGGAATATGAAGTTTTTGATTTGGATAAGAAATATAAAGACAAACAACTAAAAACAAAGACTCAACAATGGACTAAAAATGTGAGTTTTCCTAGATTTCAATAGAGAATACACTTGGTTACTAGAATGGATTGAGGCTAATGTTGTGTTCTCACGCTATCGTCAATTAAGAGTCCCTTTCGGGATGCTCAAAATTGTGTCCTTAAACCTAGATAATGTTATACTTTTGTGATACATTAAACTAGGCAAGACCATTTGGTCACATAGGCATTTCATCGAACACTTTAGTACCAATTGGTATATTTCTATCCAATTGATCCTAACACTATTTGATTAGCCTTCTTATCCCTCGACTTTTGCAATTCCAGGACAAGATTATTAAAATTGAATAATAAGAAAAGTTTGAAATCAAATATTCTAAGCTAGCATTTGATTAATTAAGGTGCAATGGGATCTAATCCTAGCCTGTCACTATTATGGATCATTCACATGCCTTTAATCAATTACTTCGCTCTTTCTATCGCAATCACAATAGGTACTCTTCAAGCCATCAATCACAAAATGTCTAAACTATCATTCATCCATAAACCTAATCAAATAATCAACATTCAAGCAAAGATAAATCCATTCAATCACAAACCTCAATGTATCATATAAGGAAACCACGCATAAATCATCTATTTACATCATGGAAAACCCAACAAAACCCTAGCCTAACATGGCTAGGTAAAAGAATAACAAAAGATAAAATAAAAGAGACATAAAGAGGAAGAAAAGAAACACTAAACCCTTGCTCTCAAGGCCTCCTTTTCCTCCAGCAAAATGGTGGTCAAAAGACACATAAAATGACCTACACAAACCCTATTTATAAGCTCCCTTACAGCCCTTATGAAGTGTCAAAATTACCCCCACTTAAACCTCACATTTTAAGGTCATTTTAGACCATTTTTTGTGAACCATGTTTATCATCAATAGAGTCACGTTCGTGACTCAAATGAGTCACGTTCGTGACATAAGTTCTACCCAATTTTGCTCCAATCTTTAGCACCATTTTAGCTTTCAGAGTGTGAGTCACATTCGTGACTCTGTTGAGTCACGTTCATGACTCACTTTCTGTCCAAAAATGTAACAACTAAATGAGTCACGTTTGCTTTCTGATTCGTGGTTCAACAAGTCACGAACGTGACTTGTAATTTGCCCAAGATTTGGATGCACAAATGAGTCACGTTTTGAGCTCCATTAGTGGTTCAAGTGAGTCACGTTCGTGGTTGGGTTTTTGGACTGATTTTTAGCTGACTTCCTTGAGTCACGAATGCCATTTTTGACTTCCAAAATGTGATCATGGTGAGTCACGTTCATGAAGGACGCACCTTCTGCCCAACATTTTGCTTCATGATTCAAACCCCACTTGGGTCCATTTGAGTCCTTTGTTCCTGACTTCGAGGTTCCATATTCATAATCACTCTTTTGGTCATATTTTGTTCATGATCTTGAGTCCCAAGACAAGCTTAAAGACTCGTGAATTTGTGCTACAAAATGGCCTCGCTCGATGTGCCTTCCTTTTCCATCAAAACATAGCAAGATCTTCACGTTCCTTAATCGCGCCTAGATAAAACCAAAACAACCATAAGCTTATAAAATCCATTGGTTTATCTACTAAAATGACATGAAAATCAACTTTAAATAACTAGAATAAGATATGCATATTTGGTCCCTTCAAACTCCCCCACACTTAAGCTTTTGCTCATCTCGACCAAAACAAATCAGAACATAGGGGTTAAGAGCTCAGATCAAAATGCACTCGTGGTCTCAATCGTGTTCAAGATCCCTAGCACATAATAGCAAGGTTTCACATATCACGATCAAGTGTTAATGATCCCTAGATTTACCTAAGTAAGCTATTCAAGGACTGAAACAGTTGGTGATCAAATTCTCGAGTTAGGTGGTATCTTTAGGTCAAAACACTTGCTAACATCGAAGTTACTCTCTTGCATCATATCAACACAAAGAAAATATGAATTTTGGCCTAAATCATTTTTTCCAAATACTACAATGGTTTTTCTTAGATTGTGCTCTTATTTTTATTCAAACTGTTTCCTAGCGAACACGAAAGTGACCCGCTTTTGGAACACTCCCGGTCATTCGAAAACTTTTATTCTCTTAAGACTTCTAGCGAATGAGAAAGTGACTCGCTTTTGGCGCGCACTCCCGGCCATTCAAAGCCTATTTATTATGAGCACTAATGACAATTTTCAAGCTTTCAAGCATTGTTTCTTTTTAAACTTCA
>CANYCX010062274.1:0-11433 GCA_948193385.1 Breynia disticha f. nivosa
CCGTTGTGAACCTTAGAAATGTAATAAGATATGATTAATTGGTGTGTGAACATTTGTGAACCTTAACTCTAATATTTTTTCATGCGAACACTGCGTACGCGAACCTATGTAAACTTTCAGCATTTGTTATGAGGCATTCCTAAAAAACATATGTGAACCTATGCATGTGAACTTTTGTGAACTTCTGTTTTAGTAATGAAGTGTCTTAGAAACTTATGTGAACTGATGCTTGGGCACTTATGTGAACTTCCGATTTTTTGTGAAAAACAGAAACTGATAGATAAAATCACGATTGAAAAAACTGAAACAATGTTTGTGATTTTGAAGAATTAATTCAAACTGTAATCAATAAGGATAAATTGATTAAATTTGGGAATTTGAATTGAAAGAGATTTTAGGAGTGGAGAATTTGAATTGAAAGAGATTTTAGGAGTGGAAATCACATGGGATGATTTTCAGAGATGACTATTTTTTAAATATAGTATGCTTGGGTTGTCATTTTTACAATTTACAAAATTAGTGGCTATTTCCTCAATATACAAACCTTAAGTGTAAGGTTTGTTAAATTTTTCCAATTACATTAATACAATTAAAAGTTAAAAATCCAACAAAATTATGGATTCTAAATATACATTTATATTCAGATAATTAGGAATTTTATGTAGTAATAAGTTTTTAATTATGAAAATGTCAACCTATGTTTGTTCAATTTTGTTTTTGCTAGAAACAAGTTTGACAATTTTAAAAATGTCCACCCAAGACAGGTGTCCTGTAACATTAAATTCCTAATTCCCTTCCTATTTTTTTTCTTCTTCCTTCCTTCTTCCGTTTTCCTCTCTCGCCATTTCTCATTTTGCTTTTTTATTTCCAGATTCTTCTTATTTATATGGCTCCTCCTCTTCTCCCTTTCTCTTCTTTATTTCCAGATTCTTCTTCTTTATATGACTCCTCATCTTCCTCCTTTCTCTTCTTTATTTCCTCCTTTTTTTTAATTTCTTCTTACTTTTTTTAAAACCCCTCATATGTTGAAGAAGACGAAAAAGGACGGGGAGGAAGAAGATGACGCAGACGAGGATGATGAGAAAGATGATGCGGCACTAGTCGGATTTTAAAAAGCAAGGTGAGTCGCTGGTTGTGATTTTTACAAGCGGAGCTTGTGGTTGTGGAGGTTTGGATGGCGGAGAGAAAATGTTGTGGTGGCTTGTGGTTGTGGACCGGTGGTCGTTTGGAGGTTGTTTTGCAGATGAGAAGAGGATGACGGTTGTGGTTTGTAAGATGAGGAAAGCAAAAAACGACAGTGTTTTGGTATTTGAGTTTTTCAAAAGAAATAATGAATAACAATGAACAACAATAAACATATACGTATAACATACAACTAATTAAATTCAACAAAAAACGATCTACAGATGAAATGGAAATGGAAAGGCGAGTGGTTTGTGTAGAGTTGGGGCGAGATTTCCCAGATTTCTTATGGGATTAAACATATAAGAAATATGAGCACCAATGAACAATAATGAACAGTAAACATATATATAAGCATGACTGGACATTTTTGCAATTGCAAACTCAGAATCGGCATTCTTATAATTGACCAACGTTGAACGGACATAAATAAAAATGAACAAACATACTGAGCATTTTTACAATTGCAAACTCAAAATGTGACATTTCCTAATTTTCTGATTTATATTAGTACACTCGAAACCTATAACTCACTATCCATATTAAATTAAGAAGTGAGATTTAAAAATAAGACGTGATCATGCAACTGTATAAAAAGGAGAAAAACTTAAAAAGGAGAAAAACTAAAAAAGAGAGAAAAATGAGCTCCAGAAAGCGATTTTGGTCATTTCATTAAAGTAGAAGTATTCAAAGGAATTTTTATGGGTTTTGATAAAGTTAAAAACATTCTACGTAATTAGGAAAAGTCAGTAAAGAGTACAAATTTCTCTTACATTAAAGAGTATATTTTCAAATATTAACTTTTAAAATGTCATCAGAAGTTTGCTCTCATCTAAAATAACATTTTTTATCATTTAATTCTCTAATATGTCGTCTTTAATTTAACACTTACTAAAATTAACAATTACTTTTTATTAACAAATATGATATTTTTTAAATTCTATAGCTGATTTAAAAATTAAAAAGACGGTTATTTATGGTAGTTATAATAACTTTAAAATTTAATTTAGCACCTTTTTAGGGAATTGCATTAAATCTCCTTCATTATAAAGATAATGAGACATTTATTTATCTTTAAAAATATCTTCAATGTTTATTTCTAGATAAATTTTGAATTTTCAAAATGTAGACATGTCGTGATATTTGTTGGGCGAATTTTCAAATGATGTTTCTTTATTTTATAAAAGTGATATGTGTCATGATAATTCATACGCGATATCTATTGTATATTTTTTTAAGTCTTCTATATATTTGATGGGATATTGTTAAGTTATTTCATCTTCTTCATAGTTTTCTTCCTCATAATTTAAGGGTTTAATTTTTTTTCAGTATTTTCTGTGTTGTTCTTACTTTTTTCCTTGAAAATTGAGTCTACTTGTATCTAGGATTGTATTTTTCTAACTGGTATTTTGTTTTATTATTGATGAATCAAATGTGTTTAAACATGAGTTTATTTGTTTCCATGGATGCTTATTGTTGGTTTTTATTTTTGTATTATCATTGACTAATAACATGAATTTTTTATGATGCGTCTACTTGTATACAATGTAGATTTCCTTAATATTTAATTTTTTATCGTTTTGGTGCATTCTCTTCTTGCTTAAACATGATTCTTTTTTGGAAAGATTTTTTAACTTGTTTTCCATGAGTTTGTTTGATTTTTTTTTTAAATTTTTGTAATAGTTATGTTTTATCCTTAGCAAATATGAGTTTGTTTTGTATTCCAACTTGCATTTTGTAAAGATTAATTTTTTTGTTGTTGAATCACTGATTGAATATAACTTTGTCTATATCCAATGCATGTTACGGGAGTTTTCAATGTAGGGTTTTCACTGTCCAAAAACAATATGTGCCCTGATATATCATGTGAGATCTCCCGTATATTTGATTAATTGTTACATGTAACTGATGTGAACAAAAATAAAATTTACACAGATTGCAAAAAAAAAATAGAAATATCTTTTGTCAATATGTGTCCAAAAAAAATTTTTGTTAAAAAATGGTTTTTTTCTTGAAATATTATAACAGTTTGAGAAGGATACATAACACATTATATATAAAATGTCTACATATGTTCATATCATAATGAGTCTTCATGTGTCTATATATGTGTTATAGTAAACTTTTTGTATTGTAAAATATTTTATATTTTTATTTACATAAAACATATTTATTCATAGATTTTTGTAGATATGTACTTATTTTAAATAAATAAAAAAAATTAAAAAGGACAGATATTTATTTATTTTTTTATTGTTAGACTCATTCAATGATAATCTTTTAGTATTGTAGATTGTTATTTAGTTTATAAATGTAATGGAAAAACGTACTGTTTTTATTTTTTTGATGTTGAATGTTTATATTGTTGTTACATCTAATGCGATTCTCACTTGGATACAAATAATGATCTTTGTTATTCTTTTTCTGTTGTTTCTTGTCTTTTGCGATTTTATGTAGTTCTTGTATTCAGAATTTGGATTTTTCTGAACGGTTTCGTTGGTTTTTGAAATGAGAGTGCTGAGTTTGTTTTGTGTTTCAAATGAGAATTAGTTAGTATTTTTTTTGTAACTATTTTAATTCCATGATTCAAGGAACGGTTAAGGTAAGGTTTTCAATATTTAAATGGTAGTAAAATATAATCATTAATTTCATTTGACATATTTTTTAAAAGGCAAATCATGCTATTTACTAATTTTAATATAACTCTTCAAATATTTTTTGATTTATAACTATTTTTAGTTAATGACAGATTTTCTATAAAAATCTTAAATTGCATATTTTTTTTAAAAAATAATATATAATTTTTTATAATTTAATTATTTATTTTTATATTAGTTAAAAAAATAAATAAAAATAAGTACATCGTTCATTTATTTAGACATAAAAAATAAATTAAAAATCAGAGCATAGTTAGTTAAATTAGTTTCATCATATTATTCATCTTTATAATTTCATAAACTTCTTGTTTAATCTCAACATTTTATTTGTTCAAGAGGTATTAATAATATCTGAATAGTTATCAAATTTTTAAAAAATATATATACATGGATGATTTTTTAATAATATTTGAAAGAGATGGTTTCGTTTTCTTAAAGACTTCAATCTATAAATATCTTTTTCTAATGTTAATAAGATTTTAAAATTTGAAAAAAAAATAACTATCATTTATGTAATTTAATTTAAATAAAGATTTTAAATAAGTATCAAGTTTCAATCATACTTTAAGTCAAATATCACATTCTAGAGACCTCTCTCTTTTAGTAGTATAGATGTGGAATTTTCAATTAATTATCATGCATTGTTGAATATACATAATCTAAGTGGAACTTTCAGATTTTTTTAGATATGTGAGACTTTTCAATTATTATTATTATTTTGCATTAAACCTCGCAAGCATAAATATTGATAACGCCTGCAAGCAGTGCAAAACTTTATCTTGTTTTGTCAATCATCAAAGCATAAGATTGCGAACACAACCAATAATTCTTAATATTAGGACTTAATTAGATTTAACTAACAAATAGTGCACTGGTTATTTTGAAATTTTTATCAGTAAGCTAACAATAAATTGAAAAAATAAAATCTAGAATTTATTTGACAATATATGTAAATTTCTGTCAAAATATTCTGTTTTGTAACTATTTTGAACTTTAAAAACAAACATTAGTTAAATCATCAAACGAAGATGTACAAAGCATATGCAACATTAATAATGCGACTACAATTTTGGTAAATATTGTACCAATTGTTGGTTGGAAGATTTAATACAACATTGGATTCGGAATTTTACGACCAATTTCAAAATAAAACCATAACACGTACGTACTAAATGCTTTAACATCAAACCAAAAATACTTGTATTTTTAATACTACACAATTATGAAAGTTTAGTTCTATAAATTCAAATCATTTATTGATGATAATAATGAAAGTTAAAAATCCAAATCAAATATTTTATTAAATTATAGATGATACGAAATCATGACAATTTAAATTATGAATTCATTACTTAACGGCTTCTCTTAGGGTTGAATCAAAATATTTAAACAAAAATAAAATAATACAATACAAATATTTTTATGATACAGAATAGGGAGAATTTGCGCTACGAATTTGTTAATAATACTAAATTATTTAATATCTTGAACACTTTAAAGTACAAAATGATAGAATTTAAAAACAACTAAATTATTTAATATGTATAAGACTAAATTCTAAATTTTACTCAGTTGATTTATACCATTAATTTAAATTTAAAAAATAATTTATTGTATGCGTAAGCTTCGTATATTATAAATTTATAATGGTTTAAAATGAATGCATAAAAGTAAAAATTGTATTTGTAAGGTAGAAATAGGAGCATGTAATTGTGGTACCAACATCCTAAATATTGAAATCTTAACCTTAAAAGCTAAAATAAGCAAAAAAATATAAAAGAGCTTTTTTGGTGAGGAAAAGGTGAATGAAACCTAGAATTCACTTGTTGGATGGGTAAGTAAAAAAGAAAAGTTGAATTTTTTGGAAAGTGTAAAAAATCGTTCTGGTTGGTTCAATTTTTTATTTTATCTTCTTGAGAAGTTGAATGTTCTACTTTCTTCATTCAAGTGAAGTTATTTACCTAGAAAAATTTAGATAAATTGAACTTTTGTAAGAAACTTGAATCATATTTACTATTATATCTCTAAATTTATTTTATAAAATAGTTAATTGGTTGAGAATAATTATATAAATATAAGTATTAATTTATAAAAAATTAATAAATATCATCAAATTCTCAAGAAGTATAATTTAAAACTAATTTGAACTAAGTGAAACACAACACATTAAAAGCGAAAAATACTATAGACGAAGAAGGGAAGATAATGAGAGCATGGGACATTAAATTAAATCCAAACCATCCCTCCCGCCCCGGCCGTTTAGGAAAACAGATAATGGGAAGCGTTTGTGGTGGCTTTGGTGGGTTATGAAGCGACAAGCGTGGGGTTGTCTTGTCATCTCACCTTCCATCCTTTCCCTATTATTACCCTTTCCTTTCTTTTACTTTTCTGCTCCTCTTTCTTTACTAACATTTTTACTCCTCCCTTTCCTTTTATTCTATTCCCTCTATCTCATAATAAATATTATTTAAAAAAAATTAAATTTATATTATATATCATTTTATAATACATATATATAATTAATATAATATTTTTTATATTTTTAATATTAATTTAATTTATTTGTTCATTTATTATACTTAATTAAAAGGATATAATATTTAATTTAATACTAATTTTTTTACACAAATTTAATAGTACTAACTTAAGACATATCATATATATTTTTAATCTGTATGCAAAATCTTAAATGATATCTATTTTAAAACAAAGGGTACCATTTTAAATAGTATTTCACACTTAAATCATACTCTATTTTATCAATTTTTATTTAACATTTACTATTCTAACAGAATTTTAATTATACTCTTAACATTCATCAAGTTCTTATACATTTAGATCTAAAAAGTAATTCTCACAAATATTTTATATAAAAAAATAATATAATAAAAATTATTAAAAGACTAAATTAATTAAAAATTAATAAAATAAAAAATATTTTCTAGAAACGGTGAGAATGCTCACAAACAATGAGAATGGATTGATGTGTAAAGTACCCCTTTCCTATATATAATCATAACTATTAGATGTACCCCATACGCATCGTATTTATTTATTCGTACATATATAAGTATAACTTAACAATATTATCCAGACATCAATAAATAGTCGCCAAAAAAAGCACTGCACATCAATAAATATCAAAAGTACATATTACAATTATAAAATTGGATATTCAAAGTACACAATATAATCATAAAATTAGATCTTGAAAGTAATAACATAATATAAAATTTGAAATATACGTTTTAATATTTTAAAGCTTGAAAAAAATTGTGAAAGATGAGTTTTCACATGGGAATAAAATGCACTTGTGAGAAAACAAAGAAAGAAAGTGATGGTGAAGGAAAATAAGATATGATGAGGGCATAGTTTTTGTCGTCTATCTCAAATAAATTTGAGCAGCAAATGCTACTTTTGATTGATAGAAATGCAATAGAATGTTTAGGGAAACAATGGGAGGGTTGGCTAAATTCTTAACCCAGAAGACATGAATGTCGACAAATAATTGTCATATGGTAAAAAAGCAGTTGGGGGTACGATTATATATGAGTTGGGTCCATCAAGTAAATGCATTTGACTAGACTGGATGGATGGCTTTTAATTTCCACAAGAATAACTATAAACAAGAAACTAACTTAATTCATAAAACTAATATAAGTGTACATCAAAATTAGGGCTTTTAACTTTTGATTGGCTTCAAGTAAAGTCAATTATGGTACAAACATGAACGTCGGTGCCGAATACATGGTTAAAATGGTAAGGGGTTGTAAATCCGAATTTATGGTTTGTAGGCTTCGTGATTTAGTTCGAGTTGTGTTAATTAAGGTAAGTTATAGAAGAAGCTCCTCATGCTTCCCCTTCCATCTGATCTAAACAAATTAAGTAAACTTTACAAAACGACCAGTGCATCTCACCAGGGGACATTTCATTCAAAACCTCCAAAACCATCTCAATAATTTCACGGATTTTTAGCATCAGGGGTTTTAAAATGGGACTTAATGAGGTAATATTACAACACAAAAAGTTTTTCTTGACATTTTAATCGTTATTTAGCAACAAATTTGCAGCGGAAAAATAATACAAGACAAAGAAGCCAGTAATGACACAAAATAATATTATTAGTGACAAAAAAGACGTCATAAAATTACTGACCAAATATTTCGCCGCTGGTTTTTGGCACCAACATTCTCGCCTTAATATTGAAATGGAAACTATTGCCTTGCAAATTATTGTGGCGGAACTTAGCCGACGCTAACTTCAATATCAATTAGTGACAGAATTATAAAGGGATAGCTATCAAACCAAATTAGCAGGGGAAATAGCGAAAGAATTTTTATAACTATTTATTTATTTATTTATTTTAGTGATGACTATTTCCACTGAAAAAACTTTCATTTTCTTTCATTCTTCCTAGTGACGTCGGTCATTTCCTCGTCCAACCTCAACATTTCTTTTTAGCACATACACTTCTAATGTTTCAACATATTTTCTCCTCCCATGTATATTATGTCAATTTTTGTCTTTGACTCTAATAGATATAAGTATCTTTTATTTTTCTCTTTTATTTATGTTACAATTGAGATTTAACATAATTTTTGAATTTGTTTATTTTAATCATGTGAGTTACTATTTTTATGATGTTTAATATATGAATTTTTTATTGTCATTAGTTTGACAATTTAACTGATGTTCTTTTATTTTGACATGTTTGTAATAGACGTATTTAGTTATAAGTTAAGATAATTTACGAGACTTGATTTTATTAGATTTATGAATAATGTATATATAAATATAATTTAATTTATAAGTTGTACAATATCGTATGGTAATGAATTATTCTATTTTATTAAATTGCTAGTATTTTTTGTAAAAAAATATGAAATTTAAGTTACAGTAGCAAATATTTTTATGCATTCAATTATGATTAAGTTTTTATGATTATTAATTTAGTATTGTGCTATTAAATACTTTATTTTTTTTTAAATTATCTTATTAGATATAATTGATGGAGTTTGAATGCTCATGGGTGTATAATAGAGGGTTTTTTTTTTGAAATAGTGTATAATAGAGTTGAATTAGGTATATTGCATCCTGAATATTTTACTGACTTTTAAACATGTAAATTAAAATTACTTTTTACTGAATTGAAATAATCTATTAATCTACATGTTAAATAGTTTAATTTATCTTCTATTTAATTTTGATATTTTATACTGAATTTGTGTGTGCTACTATTTTTTTTTCAATTCTCAATAATTCATTTTTTACGGAATTTGTTTTATTATTTTATGAAAGAATATATATATATATAACATATACATATATATAACTAATTAATTAACATATAATTAATAAAACACTAAATAAAATGAACATAATACACACACCTGGAATTCCGTTCAACACAGCGGAAGAAGAACGATACCTCGTTGAGGGTACGCTCGTATCCAAAGGCGCAGAGCGTCGAGATATGGGCAATGTTTCGCACCCGATCCTACACCAGAAACCGAACCTGAAAGAGAAAATAACTACCGGTTGGTTACTTGTGGAGAAGAAGAGAGGTGTCTCTTCTCTCCTCTCTTCCTTTGGTGGAAGAGTGGAATGGTGGTGAAATGTGGAGGGGAGGATGTGTATTTATAGAAGTGGAGGTACCATTTGGTGAAATGGTACCTTTCTACGCATAATTACACTTTGGTCCCTAAACCAAAATTCTTTCTAATTTAATCCTTCAACCAAATAAATTATAATTAAGTCCCTTAACTTAATTATATTTATTCGGCAACCTAAACGTCATGGGCGGAATAAATTATCCTTTCAGAATGCATTGCAAAAACATTTTCCAAGTGTTTGTTAATCTTATTGGGATGAAGAGAGAGTAAAATTAATAAAGAAAAGAACATGAGATGCTTATCTTGGCTTATTGTCAGGAGTAATTTAACAAACAACTTGAAAGCATTAAAATCTTAGAATGAACAATTCTCATCCCAGAGGCCTCCTGAGTGTTTTTCATGGATTGTTGATAAAGACACAATAAATACAAGGTGAATTACGTGTGTGTATTAGCAGCTTAGATTTAATGTAGTTTTGTGATTATTTAGGTGATATGAGGAGGAGGAATATTCGGGAATGAATTTTGGTTGTTGAAGGAGGCGAGACGACCCCAAATCTTTGGACTCTAACCATTCGTACTGTAATCGATCGCAGAGATGTGGGTCGATATTAAAGAGATCGTCGGACTTTAATCACACCATTATTATGATCGCTGAGGCTTTTCATCAACTGCATAAATCATTCTTTTCTCCTTTTCTTTGCTTCTCTTTTATCTATTGCTATAAAATAGCTAAGCTCACTAATTTTTTAAGTGTTTAAACTCGACTCATTTAAGATTTTATGACTTCAAATTTAAATCGAGTTTTTTATTAACTTCAAAATCATATTCACAAACTTGATTCAATGAAAATTAATATTATATTTTATTAGGTATGAAATTAAAATTAACACATTTTATTCAATATTATGAATGCTATTTTCAATTAATAAAAAATAATAGTAGTTGTATTTTTTTTGTAGATGTCCTATTTTCAATTAATAAAAAATAATATTTTTATACATTTTAATATTTCATTTGTTTTTATCTTAATTATTTTTTAAAATAAAGTATAATTTATTATTAATATAAATATTAATTAATAAAAAATAATTCACAATATTAGTGACCACGTGATCGCTAAATGCATGTTCATTTAGTATTTGTATATAAGGTTTGATCATCTGTGGAATTTTCCAATTCTTCGATTACAAATTTTAAAAGTTGGACATTTAGTTTTTTTATAAACACGGCGACAAGAAAATGATTATCCTTAATTATTACTTAAGGATGAAAAAGGTCTTTCCCCAAAAGAATAATATAATGGTATATTCCAAAGCAATTTAAATGGCACAATAAAACATGAGGGGCATGTGAGTAAAGTTTTGAAACAAAAGGGCAAAAATAAAAAAGCATAAAATATAAGGATCATTTCTTAATTTGCCCCGATAGAATCATTTCCATCATCGATACGTGTCCAACAAAAGGAGTGACGATATTGTTAGCCGTGGAGTAGTACGGCATCGTTTGGAGAAAACCCCTCTGGAGATCATGTCCAAGTGCACCATTTACATCGGTAAACTCTTACAGCTTTAATTATTATTGTAATTTATTTTCAATATTGCTTCAGTTTAATCCCATTGATAATTGAATTCAAGACACTTTTTTGAGCTTTACTTTGATAAAAGGTGTAGAATTGACAAATAGATTTTGTGAATGAAGGTAATTTAGACGAGAGAGTGAGCGATAGAGTTTTGTATGATATTCTAATACAAGCGGGACGAGTTTTGGAATTACATATGCCAAAAGATAGAGAAACGGATAGACCAAAAGGGTATGCTTTTGCTGAATATGAAAGTGAGCAGATTGCTGATTATGCTATTAAGCTTTTCTCTGGTCTTGTAACTCTCTACAATCGCACTCTTAAATTTGCGGTGAGTGATGCAGTTTCTCTGAGATTAGATAGGAGTTGTATGATTTTTGCTTGTTGAATTTATGTTTAAA
>CANYCX010062429.1:0-10208 GCA_948193385.1 Breynia disticha f. nivosa
TTCTGACGGCAAATAATTGGAAATTATCCATGCCAATGGAGGCACCGTAATAAACGCATGACATAGTGAGTTTCTGATGATTAACGTAGGCACTGTGAACGTTCGTAGGTCCGTGCACCGTAATAGACTCATCAATACAAAATCGATTAACTCGTATAAAATTCAAACTCACATCATTGTAAACGTGACTGATGTGTTAAGGTAACTTTCAGTGGCAATGAAACTAGCACGACCATAACGAGTGTCCGATGGAGCGATCAATGTCGATATTGGAAACTTGGTGATGATTGGATGTGGTTGAAGAATATTGACGCATTCTCATGTGAACGACTTCAGCTTGAGCAATTTCTAGTTGAGTTTGAAGATTGTCGATTTGTTGCTGCAAAGAAGATATTGCTGCGACACAGCCGTAAACCGGGTCGCGGACTCTTGCGTTTGCTTCGTACACCATGGAACTCCCTGCATCGCTTCTTTGGTGCTCTGGTAATTCCTGCAAGCTCTCGTCATCACAACAATTAAGCCGTGCTTACACTGCATGATTCAATAGTTTGTTTATGCATCAATTAAATTAAGAAAATTCAAATATACAAAAGAATTAACTAGCCAAAGAAGACAGACTTAAGCAGGGTCAATGGAGGCTCGTGTCCCACCGGTGTCCGTTCTGTTCGTATAGTAGTATTACATCTACCACTCTCCCAATGAAAGACTAGAAGAGAGAAACTAAAGAAAATAACTATAATATTACTGTCACAGATGCGTTCGTCAATATTCGATCAACCTAGCTATAATAAGACTCGTGAAATTTATTGTTGTATGTTTGAAATTTTTGAGAATTCAAGCATGTAAATTATTTACTATTATCAAAACTTACTTAATATTATTATTATTATTATTAATTTTTTTTCAAAATTTATTATATTTTATTAATTATTTATTAATAAATACTTTCAAAAATATTTATTTCATTTTTTTATTTCTACGTAATTTTATATTATCATTTTAATTATTACTTAAATTAATTATTGAAAGAATAAGAAGTTAGCTAATGATTAGTTCAATTATCAAATGTAAACTAATGATTAGTCATATGATTAAATTAATTATTGAAAGAAAAATAAGAGATAATAATTAGTCAATGATTAGACCTCAATCACCCCTTTTTCACTAATAAAAAAACAAAACACCCCTTTTCAAACTTGTTTAAATAGAAACTCAACAACGGAAACATGAAAAAAATGAGGAAACACCAGCAACAATCAACAAAATATCAGGAACCATTATTAAGAAAATGGCTTCCAAAAATCCAGCAAGAAAATACCAAAAAACTAAGCACAAGACTTGATCTTCAAGGATAAATATGTTCAGTAAATTCAGCAGCAACTCCAAAAGATTCTAAGGCACAATTCTCCCACGAGTGTCCGATGGAGTGATCAATGTCGATATTGGAAACTTGGTGGTGATTGGATGTGGTTGAAGAATGTTGACGCATTCTCATGTGAACTACTTCAGCTTGTGCAATTGCAAGTTGAGCCTGAAGATTGTCGATTTGTTGCTGCAAAGAAGATATTGCTGCGACACAGCCGTAAACCGGGTCGCGGACTCTTGCATTTGCTTCGTACACCATTGAACTCGCTGCATCGCTTCTTTGGTGCTCTGGTAATTCCTGCAAGCTCTCGTCATCACAACAATTAAGCCATGCTTTCACGGTATGATTCAGTAATTTGTTTATGCATCAATTAAATTAAGAAAATTCAAATATCTAAAAGAATTAACTAGCTAAAGAAGAAGGACTTAAACAGGGTCAGTGGAGGCTCGTGTCCCACCGGCGTCCACTGCTTCTGTTCGTATAGTAGTATTATGTCTACCACTCTCCCGGTGAAAGGCATCGAAGAGAGAAATTAAAGAAAATAACTGTAATATTACTCTTATAGAAAAATATTTTTGCGTTCCTCACTATTCGATCAACCTAGCGGGAATGAAAAATCAGCTGAAACAAACGACAGACAATAATACCAAACAATCAGTCTAACCATAATAAGACTAATAAAACTTTGATTGATAATATCATAGTGACAACCTGATTACGTAATTTTTAGGTGAGGATATGATGGAAACTTATCTTTAACAGGATATACTTCACAGACTTAGACGATCACCTGTAACATTCTGTTGACGTTGCTCGCACCGAATACCTTGTGAACGCTGGCAAACTTTTGCGGCTCATCGGCCGGGAAATAAGGAGCCAAGAAGCAGTCCTCACCACACCTCCTCCGAAGAAGCTTGCATGCTGCGCAAGGTGAAACTGCAACATTTTTTCTACTACCTTCTTTCATTTTAACAAATTCTACAAAACTCTACTAATAAATAATCAATCTATAACCACAATCTTAAGTGCTATATTATTATGAGTCTTTTATGTTTATAAATGGTAGGGCATGCAGCTTAAATGGGCATAAAGCTTAGATGTAAACAAGCAACTTGTAGCAAAATGTATGGCTTAAGAGCATAGATTTGAGAAATGAACATGGAAAAAGAGAGAGGAGGGGGCGCTTGAAGAGGAGAGGATGCAGAGATTATATAGAGAAGTGAATGGTGAGAGCAAATCTTTTGAGAGGGTTCATTAAAGGAAGAAATAGTTTTTGTTGGTCAAAACAACCTTATTGATAAGAACCTTTGGTTCATTTTTAATACGAGGACTATCTCGTTGAGGACTCTTTTTATTTTATTGGATTTTACGTATTACGTAAATAAAATTACTTTTTATAAAACAAATCGTAAGTTTAGACTTGTATTTCACCGTAATTGATGGTTACCGTTGCTTATCTCATTGAGTGTCTAATTTATAAGACAAATCTAGTACTTCAAAGGCTGGGATTGCTTCTTTCACATTCATGTTAATTCACTCTCTCTATTTTATTAGATTTTTTGCGCTATAATTTGTTGGACTATAACTATTTATTGTACATCCGGTCGGTGGGCAGATGATAGAGAATATGGAGAGTAGGGTTGTAAGCGAGTCGAGTCGAGTTTTAGAATATTCGAGCTCAGTTCGTTTAAATTTCACAAGTTTAAGTTCGAACCGAGTTTTGTATCAAACTCAAAATTTTGTTCACGAACAGACTCGTTTAAAGTTCGCAAGCTAACAAGCATGTTCATGAGCTTTTCTAATTTTGCTAAATAAAAATTAAAATACAATTTTATTTGATTTAAAATTAAAAATTAACACACTTAGTAAATATATTAATATTTTTATTTTCTATATAATAAATTTATTATTTTTAATTAATATAGTTAAATTTATTATAATATATTATATATTTTATCAAAATATTATTTTATTCTGATAATGATTCTTTTTTAAATAAATTATAAATGTATTTGAAAAAAAAAATATAAAAGCTATATATTAATATAAAAAATCAAATATGTAATTGGGGCTATTCATGAACGTTAAATAAGCATGTTTGTAAACTTTCGAGCCAAGTACTACCTTGTTCAGACCTGACTCGTTTAATTATCGGAGTCTAATATTTTATTCACGAACAGACTTGATTATTAGCGCACTTTTATTAAATTCAAACTCGAATAGCTCGTAAGCAACCTAGTTCATTTACACCTCTACTTGATAGGCAACCACGGAGAAAAAGTGAAACAAGAGTACGGCTATTGGTAAATGTTGTCTTCTGCTACCAAATTAAACCACACTCGACAAACTAAAAATGTAGTAGTGAGTACGGGTTGATCCCATGAAGAGCTTTGTATATAATATCACACACGTTTAAACAGAAATAAATTGAGAGGTTTTGAAATTGAATAAAATAATTATTTAAAAACAATAAACAGAAAACAACGAAATTTACGTAAATAAATTCAATGAAAGAAAATCTTAGTTTTCAATAACTATCTTTATTGGAATTTCTATTGATCATCAACACAAAATATATTCAATTAATAATTCAAATATTCATTCAGGTATCAAAATGCCTATCTTTCCTTATGAATAATTAATCAGAAACATGTATTCTAATTAAAACTTACTGACTGACAACCTGGATAAGATCTCAAATTTAATCAATCAATAGCAGTAAAAACAAGAAAAACATTGAAACAAGACAATATACGTACGACGACGTATTTAATCAAGTTGAATAATTCTCCTAAGAATTACAGTTCTAGCAGAGTAACAATAAATTCTCAGTTGCTACTCTAGTCAAATAAACTACACAATTACGGATGCAATATTCAACCTAGCAGTAAATTATACAATCAATAAACTAAATGGCCAGTTTAGCAATCGAATGAAATAACCATAAAATTATAGCAGAAAAATATTCAATACTTGAATGAATTAACATGAGAAAATAAAAACAAGAAACCTCACAATATTATTCCAATGATTCAAAGTAACCTCAACCAAGAGATGAGTTTAGCAGCTTAAAATCATTGTAAAAATCATTGTAAAATTCTGTAATGTGTAATGTTGCTGCTGAAAGAAAAATATGAGAAGAAGCCTCTTCTTTTGATCTGAACCTCCCAGTATCCCGACACTTGTTCTGCCGATTCAGAGAATGCTTAAAAGTCCCATCACGTGCTGCAACTTCTTTTTCTTTAAATTGGCTTAGACTTTAAGTTGAGCACTAGTGTTTGGCCAAAACCACATGATCTCCTTCTGCACTGATAAATGCCAGCTGATTCCAGAAGGTTTACAGCAAGCTGACGTATCACACTTATTCTGTTATAACTAATTGTCCACGTCAAATTTCAGTTTTAGTTTTCCCGCTCATTTCAGTTAGCATTCATTCCTTTCATTCTTGTATAAATAGCAATGAGTATAATAAACCCAAGAGGTGTTGGTTGGACTGACAATCCAACCTTCCCATGAAAGTTTGAACCCAGGTTCGAATCCGAGGAGAGTCGCCCCCGTGAGGGAGGAGCCGTGCCTCTCTCGCTCTGAATTCGGATTAGTCTCGGCCAATGTGTCGGGATACCGCGAGTTTCAGACCAAAAGCAATGAGTAGAATAGATCTGTAACTTAAGCAATACATCAAAATGAGATATACGCTTATTTGCGATTTTTGAATCAAATTTCAAAGATAAGATTGGAAAGCTATTCATGCACGATTTGTTCGAGCCAAAGAAAAAGCAAAGATCATGAAGTCAAAAATTACTCAATTTGCTACAAAGTTTAAAGTCAAAACTTAACACCTAGATCGGTGTTTAATTTAAACTTAAAGTTTGAAATTAAGTCTTCATTGTCGTATTTATATTAAACGTACGACATTGGAGACTGGAAAAGTGAAATGTATAAGGCAGGACTCGAGAGCACATCAGCATTTGGTGCATCAATTAAATTAAAAAAATAAAAAATTACTTAAAATAACTTAAATTTTATACTTTTTATCAAAATAATCGGAACTATAAAAGTTATCATGCATGTACATTTAATATTATATTAAAAATGACATTCTAATAGTTACTTATTAAATATGAAAGTTAAATTATGATGTGACACATTTATTATTCTTAACGTGGTGATGTAGAGCCACATTGAAGAATTAATTGTTATTATTTATTTTTAATTTTATTAAGCCATAAACTATGTACAAATTTTTACATTAGATTACATCTATAATCTAACTACAAACACAATTTGCTAAGAAATGCATTAATGTGAGAAATAATTGCTTAAAATAACCTCAACTTTATACCTTTTACAAAAAACAATTCAAACTATAATGACTATCATGATGTATCATGAACTCTTATTATTAATATTGTATAAAAAATGACATTATGTTAACTACTCACTAAATATGAATGTTAAACTATGATGTGACACGCTTATTTTTCTGGTCAATTTACACATATACTATTTTTAAAATACCATCTTACATATATGTCACCTTAGGAAAGAAATCACAAGAATGTCATCTTAAATGATTCTATTTCCTATATTGACACATATAAGTTTTTTTACATATTTTCTATGAGTTGTCACCTTATGGTCAACTTATATTAGAAAAATAAAGATGACAAGTTGACAAAACGTTAAACCAAAAAATTAAAAAATAAATAATCAAACCCTAATTCTCAAATCAGTAATATCTACCGCTGTCAAATTCTGTCAAATTGAATACAAAAATAAAGTTGATCAAATCACTTGGCCTATTCAAAGATGACAACAAACTGACAATAGCTAAACCAGGAAAACCCTATTTTTCAAATAAAAAAATATGCATTACTGTCAGTCTGTCCAAATATGTGGGCACTAGAATGCCAATCGTATCACGACATTCATCTAAATCAAATTTAAACAATTCTAGCTTACAGTCTACTTCTAAAGGCCTTTTAAAGAACTAATTATTTATAAACAAAAAGAACTGTCATTATTTATGCAAAATATCTTAGAAGAATTGGCACCAAACTTTTTTGAAAAGTGATTATGCAGTAGAGTTGATAGAAGTTAGATGAATATCAATGAAAATGATAGTTCTAAGATCAACCAAAGTCGATAAAAATACTAAATGAGCCAGCCATTGATGGGATTTGAATGGCAGAAATGTGGAAAATGAGTTCCGAAAAATCCATCAACAAACAAAACAAATGTTTTAGAAGAAGAAGAGCAGGTGAGAAGAAATGAATCTCCAGGTCGGTGAAGCAAAGAATCCTTTCACTAAGGAAATTATGGAGGAACCACTCCCCTCCACGTTCAAAATGCCTCAACTCCCACCATCCTTCACTAGGAAAGAAGATCACTATGAGCATATACAAAACAACAAGGTTATTACTTTACTGCACGGATGGAAGGACTCAATCATGTCTACGACATTCTCCATCACTTTGAAGGATGTCGCCAGGGATTGGTTTAATGGCTTAGGCGAGTCTTCAGTATCATCTTTTGCACAATTGAAAAGATATTTGTCAACACATTCATCATTAATAGCAAAAGAAAGAAGGTGTCACATATTTGCTGAGTATCAAACAGACAAAGAACCCCTGCGTCAATATGTTGACAGGTTCTGTAATGCTACATTGAAGATAAGAGAGTTGCAACCTGGGGTTGCAGTTGCTGTCATGTCACAAGGAACAACGTCAGTAGATTTGCAGAAGGCGTTGTCGCTTGAACAACCTAAGACGATAACTGAATTATTTTCTCTCGCTAATAAGTATATAGCTCAGACAAAGATATTGATAATAGCGAGATCCTCTAGAGATGAAAGAGACAACAAGAAGAAAAATCGAATGGAGGATTCTACAAGGAGGAAGGATAAAGTGGTTGTAGACTTTAACAAATCTACAAAGCCAAAGTTTGAAACTTTTACACCCCAAAATAAATCTCGTGCAAAGATTTTAGCATCCATCCAACATACAAGACCTATTCATTTTCCTCTGAGGACAGATAAGGTAATGAGAAGAGATGTAGATGTGTACTGTGAGCTCCATAGACCATATGGTCACTTCACCGAAAGATGTTGTGACCTCATAAATCAAATTAAAACCTTATTCAAGGAGGGAAAGCTTCGTAATGTTAAAGGTGGAAGAAATGACTATGGTAGTTGTAGTGGAGGAAAGACACATAACGATCAAGGATCGAGGTTACAATAACCAATTTAGACCTCGACAAGATGATATGAATCTTAAGAGAAAATGAAGGAAGTGGTAACATGGGGCGTGATGGAAGGTCCCAAAATAGCAACAAAAGAAACGAGAGAAGAGCTCCCACGTTAGACAATGAACCTACTCATCCTACGATTAATTCTATTTCGGGAGGAGAAATGTTAGCAGGAGACTCCCCACAACAAGGAAAACGTATGTAAGAGAGGCATACCACGTGAACTCAGTCAAGAGTAGAGAAGGAGAAGAGCAATTAATCACCTTCTCCAAAGAAGATAAAGGAGATATAAATTTGCCACATGATGATCCTTTCTTCATATTAGGAATGGTGGCAAAATACCCAATTCAACGGGTATTAGTAGATTGTGGAACTTCTGTAAAAATTATTTATTGGAACTGCTTCGAGAAGATGAATTTAACATAAGATCGGTTGAAGGTCATAGACACGATGTTATTCAGTTTCACAAGAGAAGCAGCCCCAATAGTGGGATCAGTTCAACTCCCAATCACTTTAGGTATGGAGCCTCACCTAGTCACTCGCATGGCTACCTTTATGGTAATGAAATCTACATCCTTCGCTTACAATATTATTTTTGGAAGGCCTCTACTAAATGACATGCGATCTATAGTCTCTTCAACCTATTTACTAAAGAAGTTCCCAACGCTAAATGGAATAGGCCAAGTAAGGGAAAGGCAAAAAAACTTCTAGGAAATGTTATGTTTACTCAGTAAAAGCTCCCACTATGATAAATATAGAGACCTTACACATAAATGATGAAAGAGAGGTAGAGTCTAGAGGAAACCTAGATGAAAAATTTAAAGCAGGAAAAAAGTTAGATTGGGTGTAGATAGATAAGGAGAATAAAAATAAAGTGGTGTTTATAGGTAATCAGTTGCCTGCAATACTAAAGAAAGAATTTGTTGAGTGTTTAAGGAAGAATACTGATATTTTTGCATGGAGTCTTGAAGACATGCCCGGACTTGACCCAAAGGTGATCTCACATCATTTAAATGTCAACCCAAACATGTTACCTGATAAACAGAAGAAAAGGAACATGTCGCTAGAAAGATCAATTGCATTAGAAATAGAGGTGGAGAAGATGCTCAAAGCAGGGTTCATTCATGAAGTGTATTATCCTAATCCAACGTAGTGATGGTAAAGAAGACCAACAGAAAATGGAGAGTGTGTGTGGACTTCACCAATCTAGACAAGGCATGTTCGAAGGATTCTTATCCTTTGCCTCGAATAAATAAGTTGGTAGATGAAACATCTGGATGTGAACTTCATAGCTTCATAGATGCATTTTTTAGATATTATCAAATAATGATACACAAGGGAGATGAAGAGAAAACTGCTTTTATCATAGATAAAGGGACGTATTGTTATAGAGTGATGCCCTTCGGACTAAAAATGCATGAGTTACCTAGGAATGTAACCGAGTTGGTACCCATGAAAAATTTAAAACCCATACCCGTTTGACCTATTCACTACCCGAACATGTCCCAAATCCACTTAAATAATACTCGTTCTCGTTCTATACCCTAACATTTCTATCCACGGGTACCCGTTACCCATTTAAATACCAACTTCAAAGACAAATCTTGGACCTTTTTCCTCCCTCATTCCCTGGTTCAAGTATGAAGATGCAAAAACAAGCTTTTTTAGAAATTTATCCTAAAAGGAACATAGTGGTTTGAGAAATTAAAAAAAAAAAAGAGAGAGAAGAGTTTGCTCTTTTCCTCTGTATTTTGTGGATTTGATTTTAAGACTTGTGGGCTATAGTTGCATGGTTTGAGCAAGACTTTTTATGGCAACAAGTATGTGTATCGATTTAGAGAGAATGAAATGCAAAAATAAGAATAAGATTGAAAGAGAGAGATGGCGCGAAGAAGAGAAAAGAAAGGGAAAAAATGGAGGAAAATAGGGTTGCAAGGAGTAAGGTAGAAGATCTGGCTTTGTTTTGAACATATTATTATTTATTTATTTTATAATTTAGATGATTATATAAGTGGGATCGAGTATCGGGTACCTAAAGGGGTGAACCCGTACCCGACCCGAACTCGTAACGAGTAGGGTCTTAAATACCTGTACCTATCCCAAGCCCATTTATAGCACATTGAAAGATGCCAAACGGGATGACAAACGGTTAAACCAAAACCGTTCTCGATGGAATGGTTCACAGAACTGACGAACGGTTTGTAGAACGGTTTCTCAAATCGTTCCGCAAACCGTTTCACCAACATCGCATTCCAGAATGACCGAACGGTGACATGAACGGTTTACGCTAAACCGTTCAAAGGAGCGTTCCTCAGAAGACTCAAAACCGTTCGCCAAACCGTTTGAAACACACCGAAAAAACAGAACCATCAAACGGGATGGAGAACGGTTAGGTAAACCGTTCTCTAAACCGTTCGACGCGCACTGACTCGCGAAAAAGCATCAGACCTTAGGGTTTCCTATAAATATAAACCTTAAAACCCTAAAGTCGGGGTTAGACACTTGGGAGCCGTCACCAGAGGAAAGAAAAGGGCATTTTCAGCTGAAGAACACCAAGATCAAGCCAAGAAACATCCTCATAACTGGGGTTGGATCC